>CAJNJA010102474.1:0-46416 GCA_905231915.1 Symbiodinium necroappetens
CGATTGGATGCAATGCAGGGCTTGGGAGTTGATGCTCATGATGCTGGATTGGTTGGTTCGTGGGATATAAGCAGTCCGCGACCTTGAACGCTGCCGTGCAGGTACGCGCAAAGCCACAACAGGGTCATTGGGCTTGCTAGGCCAGCATTCTTTATCAGTTCTCAAGCCTTTTAATTTTATTCCAACCAGCCAGGTCAATTCGTGAGCATCGGCGGCCAAGCCTTTCATTCCACCCAACCGCTTGCATCATGAGCATCAGCTCCCAAGCCAGTTATTGCGGGCCATCGACTTGTGTTTCACCCAGACAGCATCATGAAATTCTTCATTGCAGCTAGCTGAGCATTGGCTCACAGGTTTTTTGACATCGAGCCGGGCAAGCATTACCTCTCGGGCTCTCAAGCCTTTCACCCAACCGGGCTAGAATCAATAACATGTCCCGAAGCCTTGCATTGCAACCAATCCGACCAGCATCATGAGCATCAGCTGCCTTGCCCAGCTGTCATTCCACTTTATTTCTTTGTTCGGCCAGTAGCAGAGGATTCGCATTGATGAGGGGCTAGCGGCTGTCTGTGCATATGCGGCCACCGTAGTGAGTATCGGCTTCCAAGCACTCCTTGTGTTGCTTAGTTTTGCTGAGCAAAGGTTGCTGTAGGACAGGTTGCTGCTACGTCGCGGGCTGCGGATCTTCTTGCAGAGTATTACCCTTGCGTGTTCGGGGTGTAGGACGGCCATTAAACTCTGTAGATCAACAGCGATTCCTGAATCTGGCATTTGCTCGGGACTTGACGTTGTTTGGTCATGCCTGGATTGTGTCACCTTTGACGAAGATTCTGCAATGTCGGCATATGTTGTGGCAACTGCCCTTTGAGGGTCTGTGCCGACGGAGCTACATGTGTCACCGTATGTGGATTCGGGTTGAAGTCTTCGCTGTCGTGAGTCTTGTGACATGTGGGCGTTGGAGTCCCGAACACATCTCAGGCAGTTGCGCCACCGGGAGGTGGCGGAAGCACCACAACCGTCTATGCTTTCGACGATCGTCCGGACAGCGCAGTTACCTGCAAATGTAAGAATGTAGGTTGCTGCTGGATTGCCTGGTCTGCATAGATGTTCACAGTACCAGGAGCAGAGCAATGCACAGGCATGGGTAGAAGAGGTCGGAGGTGTGGCCACCTCTGTCCGTCGTGGACTCGGCTAACCATTTCGGGGGGCCTCGAGGTGGACAGCATTGCCACTGACAGGCACTATCGAATGTGCTGATTTGCTGCGCCTGTTTGGCCAAGCAGTGCGAGACCTTACTTTTGTAATGGCCCGCAGATTCGAGTTGAATGAGCACCGCAGAGGTATACATGAAGATCGATGTGGAATCCAGTACCATCGATTGTTTGGACTCCCTGGTGCAATCTCAAAGAGATGCTCCCGGCCTTACTCCCGGATTTGAGAGCCCAGCTTGGCGCTTCTGACAGTCCGCTCCCGCTAGAGAGGCCGGCAGCCCGTTCTGCCGAAATTCCTTTCCATGGAGCTGGAGGCCAGCAACCTTTGCAGCTTGCCGGAGAGGTTTGCGAGACTGTCGCATGCTCTCATAAAGGCGGCATCGCTGTTCAATCCCTTCCACAGAAAGCTGAAAGAGTTGGGTGTGCAGCCTAGTGTTGCCTAGCGCACTGAATTGCATTCATGGGCCGATGGAAGCCGAGGCTATCTCTTCTACAAAGCCTGTCGTCAGTCCGCTCCCCATCGCTGGTGCACTCTGCCTGCGTGGAGAGAGCCTTTTCGTGAAGGGACGGGACAGGGAGGCATACACTTCAGCTGAGGTATGTCTATTCCCCTTCGCCCTGCGAGCAAGGGCGATACAGCAGAGAGGCCCAAAACTAAGACCACCAGTTTTTTTTTTCTTTGGCGGCGCAGATCCTTGTGCTGCCATTGCAGGTGCCGGGCTGTGGAAGTGGTCCCTTCGGTGTGGCCGCTGTGGACTACCTCCGTGGCTTGAGGAGACGTCGGGGTGCGCAAGAGCCACGATGCTGGAGGTTTGTGTGGTTGTCAGGTGGAGCCCCATCGACGAGTTACCAACCGACACGCAGTGGGTAGAGGAGTTTGAGAAGGGCCTTGATTGGCCTTGGCCTTACGCCGGCGATTTGGTGCTCATGCGACTGGGAATCCTTGAGAAGCGTAAGGTTCGACTTGCATGCCATGCGAGTGGCATAGATCCAATCAGCAAATCAAGGGAAAAAGGAGCGGCCTCCAACACCTGGGCAACCGCGGGAGACTCCAAATTGTTGCTATGTCATGTCGGCAGGTGCCTACGGTTTTTACAAGGCAGGCAGCGTGTCCGGCTGCCCAGGTCCCTGAACTGACTTCCAGGCAGACTTCCCTCGACTTAACGCAGAGGCCCTCGCTGCTGGGAGGAGGAGGTTGCGGAGCGCTCATGGCCCAGCGCTCAGCGAAGCTCGCGTGGACGTCGGGACGCGGCGGCGGCTTTCTTGCATCAGGTGGCCAGTGGCATGATGGTGGAGAAGGATCCGCAGGTCCGGAAATCACGGGGCGTGGAAGACCCTCCGCGCAGTGTCGATCTTGTGCAGTGCGCTTTTGTTTCGCCAGTCTGCTTTCCTTCTTGGCACAGCCACCAGTGGTGCTCTGACAGCGGGGATCCAAGGGCCCTTCCCGCGGACTTTCGGGTGCGTGTGTGTGGGGGCCTGGTCACAAGATCATGCAGAGTAGTCACTGAGTAGTCACTCAAGGCGGGCATGCTTCCCCGTTTCCTCTCCTCGCGGAAGGTACCTGGACTTACAGAGGTTATGGGCAATACCAAACGTGACATGCACGTCAGCATGCCTGTTTTGATGCAGAAGGTAATGCCGACTGGCCTCGTGTCGCTGCTTGGGCTCATGGATGCAGCCTCGATCACAAATTTCGTGCGACCGGACTTTGGATGCATTGACCATGTAGGCCTTGGCTTACAACTGCATGCAGCTCAGAAAATGGTGGGATCCAGAGGCCACCCGCGCTTCCCATTGTGAAGATCCACTCCAAGGGAATGGCAAGCTGTGTCCGCTCGCCTCGACTGCTGTGTGGCGGGGCACAGACTAGGGTATCAGGTCTTCAAGCGCCCTGACTGGGGATCCCAGCGTTCTTGGAGTCTTGGAGTGCGGATGGCTTCCCTCTGACCCGTGGCAGGATCTTCCTTTCATCAAGCTGAAGGCCTAGGCCAGCTTAGATGCAGAGATCTGTTCAGTTTCTCTCATCTTCTCATCGGGTTTCTGCTGGACTGGCTTTGGGCCTGCCAAGAGTCATCTGGCTGCAAGACATGTGAAGAAGCCATGCGGACCCGACAGTCCTCTCGACAGTCCCTTCGAAACAACAGGAGCAACAGCAGGAACAACAAAGACAGCAAGAGCAGTCCGTGCAGCGACAGGTACCTGCGAGTGGATTTGCGAATGGCAACTGTTGCGAGCGTTTCTTTCACCGCCACAGCTACCTTGCTTGTTCATGTGATATACGACGTACTGGGACATCTCGGAAGTGTCATCCTAATTGTCAGAGCCATGGCGAGTGGCTTGGCGGGCAAAATTCGCCGCGTTACAGAGTCAGACGAGTTTGACTTGAGTGGCTATGACCAGGCCAGGCAGGGATCAAGGACACTGCCCAGCTTGGAGAGAAGATTCCAAGCTCTACTTTACTGTATCGAATCACGGCACCGTGCGCACCTGTCCCCGCCCCGATGCCTTCCATGCCTTCCATGCCTTCGATGCGCCCAGGTCGTAGAAGTTCCGAGTCTCGTCGCTCTTTTTTTGGCTTTGGAGGTGCGCTGCAACGAGCTGGCGAAGGCCGCCTTCGACGAACCCCTGGCTCTGAAGGCCGGGTCGGAGACCACTCAAGAAAAGGGAGGGCCTCTGTTCTCGCCTTCGGGGCCTTCGGCATCCTTCGGCCTGAAGGAGATGGTCCGCATCTCCTTCGTGGTCGGAGGAGGCAAGCTGGTACGCCAGAAATACTCGGACGACCTGCCGAAGCACTTTTGCTCCGCGCTCACGCTCGTTGGCTTCCAAGAGGAGCGCCAAGAAGCGCCTCGAATGCGCAAGCGGACGCTCTGAGTAGAGCATGGCACACGTTCCGAGCCACGGCCTGTCACTTCGGAACCACCTTTGGCAGGACAACAGCGCAACCGTGGAGCAAGGGTCAGCTGGGAAGTTCAAGTACCACCATGACACGAACAAGAATTTGAAGTTCGTGCACGTTTTCCCCAAGATTTCAGAGGCACTCTTTGGCTGTGCCGAAGCACTGAAGCCAACTGAAGCCGTCCTGTGCCCTAGGCAGCTCCAGCGAGAGCGGCCGAAGAGGGCGAAGCAGCGGAGGCTGCGGAAGCCACGCCCGAAGAGATGCTGCTTCGCAGCGCCTGGGACAAGAGTCTCAACTCTGCTGGACACACTCTTGCATGAACTTGTGAGTTCTCGCGATACTCCCACTAGCGAAAGGTGACGATGCAGACTTCCTCCGGCTGGTTCAGGCACAGGTCGTGCGAGCCTGACCTTCTGCAGACAGCGGCCGAGTCTGCTCGACTTCTGCGACAAAGGTCACGTATGCAGAGAAGAAGAGGCTGCTGGATCTCCTGAAGCAGTGGCGAGCCTTAAATGGCCTTGTAGCATTCGTCTGGGCTTAGATGTGCTGACGGTGGCAAAGAGTCTCAGGCGCATCTCCGACCTGGAGGCTTTCTGCTTGAACATGGCTCCGTTAGTTCTCCAGCTTTCTCAAATGTCGAGCAGTGAGGTGAGCACGTCCATGTTGTTACTTTCAGGCGATCGAGGCGAAAATGACCCGCCTTGAGCGGCTGGAGCCTTCTGAGGAGGCGCTGTTCAACGACGTTGGGGCAGAGGCCTGCAGAGTTACACAATCTCGCAGGGCTGGCAAGACACCCACATCTCCAGACTGCATACCACCAGAGCATGACCTGCTCCGAGTTTCATCTCCACGCGCTCGTGAAAGGAACTGAAGGAGAAGCGTAAAGTGGTGGAGAGCGAGATGAAAGCTATGGTGGACTCGGGACGGCTCACCGCCGCCGAGAGAACCGACCTCCTAGCGTCTCGGAGAAGAACGGCTGTTCGAATCTTCCACCCTCAATTGCTCCCTTCCTTCCCTGAGGGCTGCTACTGTAACGACAGTATCCTGCAAAGGAGCAGCTGGAGGGAAAGCTTGAAGCGGTCAACGCGGAGATCGCCAAAGCGCAGCAAGATGGGAAAGCCAAGAAGGTACAGGCACAGTGGTTGGTTCGCGCGGTTCCCCGCAAAGTGAGCGAGCTTACCTCGTGAAACATTTGTGGACCAAACTACAGTCCCGCGCGCAGGCTTTGCAGCACCAGCTTGAACTCATGCAGAGCACAAAGGCTTCAGTGAAAGCAGCTGAGCCAGTTGCCCTGCCTCCGTTGAAGCACGGCGCGAAAATCCGCGAGTTGCGCCTGAGACCCGAGCTTCCTCGCCGTTGCGTCAAATTTTCGACATCTGCGTATCGCAGAAGAGGCTTTCCCTGCGCTCACTGAGGTATGAAGCTCGCTGAGCTTGCGCAGGTCGAGAAGGCGAGAAGATGCGCCCGGTTGCAACACCGGCACCATGTGCTCCGTGCCCTCGTCAGGTCTCGAAAGGCTGGAGCTTTCTGCGCTGCCGCCGGTGTTTTTCCGCTGTTCACTCCATCGCCTGCATCGCAGGGCACTACTCGATGGACGAGCTGAAGAGGCTCGCATGGCAGTGGAAACGTGGAAGACTGAGAGTCTGGAGCCTGGAGAGGCTGGGGGAGCGTCCGGAGATCGAGGAGGCAGTGGAGGAGCTCGAGAAGCGGGCAAGGGGATGGCTGGAAAGCGACGAGGCGCGGCAGCGGATGCAGCGGCCCCCAGAGAACTCCGCGCTGTGCGGATCTGTGCGGTCTCCGAGGTCTTCCAGGAGCGGTTGCAGGCCTTTTCGGAGTCCGCACATCGATGGGCCACTCTCTCTACTTTTCGTCTCGAGGCGAACCTTCGCACCGGTCTCAAAAAGGGTACCGGCCGCGGTGGTGGCAGTGGAGGGTGCCTTTGCCACAAATGCGATGTTGATCATGCCGTCAATGGTCCTGGACTCGGACTCGGTGCAAAGGTACACCGCCGTCAGCTCTGGAGTACGTCCAGCGAAAGCAAAGGCATCTGGGCCAGCCGTTCGGAATGGCTTCAGTGCATTGGCTTAAGCCTCGAGATGCCAAGTTCACCTGTTGCGCAACGGCGGAAGTTATGGCCGTCCATGTCAGAGCGTGTCCGAAGTGAGCAGCGGGAGCCGCCGCTTTACTTTACCGTGATGCCTTGTACAGATGACTTGGGCGCACACTCGACAAAGGGCCTATGCAGCCGCTTTACGTGTCAATGGGCATTGCTGCTGTCAGCCTCCGTAGGGAAGCGTGCCAGCTTGCGGTGTGGTCAGGCCTGGAGATGGCTTGGAGCTTCCTGAGGCTCTCGTGCCGATGAAAAAGTCAGTGCCTTGCAGGGGCACCGTGCCTGCAGTGGGAGCGAGAGGTGCCTCTTGCCCGCTGCTGTCGCTGCCACTTCATCTTGACGTCGCTTCGCAAACCCTACCCCTCACATTCTCGGAGTGGAAATCCGGCGGCATCTCTGTGGAAAGAAAGACCAGCCGTGGATGTACCGCTCCTGCAGGAGCGAGCAACTGGACGTTCCGCTACAAGCGCAGCCGCATTCGGCCCAAACCCATCAGGCCCCTGCATGCTTCGAGAGCGAGGAACCGGAGCCTTCGCTGACAGCAGCATCAGCTACTGTACACAGTACCATGCACAAGAGCATTTCTCCAAAGAAATGGGCAGCACAGAGAGACTGAGCGCACAGCATCTCTGCCCACACCAGAAACCTGAACGTCTGAAACTGTGGACAAAACACAAAGCACTGGTGCAGAACAGTGATCCATCAAAGCCAATGAGCCATGTGACGACATCGGCAGGGGAAGATTCAGTCCCGCGGCGCCAAGAAGGGTTGTGGGGTGCAGGCTGAGATGAGGGCGGGTCTTTGGGGTGTGTGGAGTAGCTGCTAAAGCTGCTAAAGACGTAGCTCAGGTGACCCAGGCACCTGCAGGCGAAGTGCCAGAGTCGGAAGATGAGCTGCTCCACGAATGCGATGTCTACTTGAACCGAATGTACGACCCTCCGGATTTCGTCGGCGATATGTACGTTCTGCAGTATCCCCTGAGGCCCAGCTACAGACCTTACGGGGATCAAGGGGTGCTAGACAAAGTCGAACTAAAGCCGAAGTCTCGCCGTCTCAGATTTGCGTACAAGCTGCATCAAAACGATCACTACGCGGAGGAGGACGTCGTGCAGGAAAAGTACGAGCAGCGGCATACCCTGAACTCCACTGTTGTTGCAAATCCTGCATGCAGCTATGCGGTGGGAGTCATCCGTCAGGGCCGGATGACACTGACACCCATCCGTGCAGTGAACCAGTTGCGGCCAGACTTCGAAGACTTCGAGAAGTTGAAGAAGACCGCTGATCGGGGACCCCCACCCGGGCCCCCGACCGGCGTCGCCGAAGCCGAAGCGGCCCGGGCGAGGGCCTCCGACAGCGAGGAAGAGCCTCCGCCAGAGGCTCCAGTGGCTGCAGCTCCAGTTCGGGTAGAGTACCTCAGCGGCAAGGGTGCGCAGGGTGCGCAGGGTGCGCAGGCAGAACAGATAGCCAAAGCAGCTGACACGGAAGATGCATGGAAGAGGCTCGACTTCTTCGATGCAAGCTCTCCAGAGTCTGCCGACATCTACCTGCAACACATCGTCTTCGCTGCCACCGAGGCCGCAGAGGCCGACATGGAAGGCTCCGCGCCAGAGCACCCGAAGCTTCAAGCGCTTGAGCTCGATGGTGACAACGTCTCTTTTGTGAAATCCATGTGTGGGCATGCGGAGGAGCGCAACCGACTTCGGCAATTGCGACAGAAGGCTTCCTTGAATCAGGATGGACTCAGTTCATATGTCCTTAGCAAGATGCCAGCCGAGAGGCAAGTAGAGGCCATTGTGAGGCATTTCGGAGTGGCCTCCTATACGCATCATGTGCGCAAGAGGCTACCCCAGAGCACTCTTCGAAGCATTGGCTCAGATGTAGCCCTCATTACAATGCTACAAGGCTGCGCTGTTCTGGTTTGTGGAAACTGGGTCTTGAAATCCAAGCTGGCGAACTTCGAGGGTATGGAGGCGAACGCGAGGGACCTGCTGCTTTCCATCCTCAACAAGAGGGCACCTTGATGCTAATTCTGTGGAAGTTTTTGCATCACGTGTCCCGAGCTCTCCGCGCTCACCCCGAGATTAGACAGATATTTGTGCGTGCCTAGCGACCCTGGGACCCACTTCCTAAGCACTCGGAGCCATTCAATTTAAGATACTGCTGATGCTGCAGTAAGGAAGGTTAGGGCTTGTGTGTGCTCCCCCGATGACCCTGCGACGAAACTGAGCTCAATGGAAAGCTGCCTTGGGGGGCTGACCGGTGCGAAGCTTTAAGCCTCGATGTGGATCGTTACAAGCCGACTCTGAACAGTCTTTTTTTGTGGCGGCACGGGGGTTGGGGGGAGCGGAATCTGAGGCAGGAAGGCTACCCCCTGCGGATGTTTCAAAATGGAGCAGTGCCGGCACCTCAGAAAGATTGACAGGCCTAAGGCCCTAATCAGCTGCATCTGAGGTTTGTTTGGACAGTCATAGCTTACTCCGGAGATTCCGAGATGCAGCGATACTGCGCCGGATTGTAGGCAACCAGTTCTTCAGGCGCGCAGCCGTCGTGCCCAGGCTTCAGTTAGGTCTGTAGCCGATCTTCCTCACGAATGGCACCCGCCGCTGAGGCAAAGTGCTGCAGTTGCAGTGCCAGCCATGTCTCTCATGAGTTTGCACGGGTGTTTTCGTTTTGATTTTGCATGTTAGCTTAACAGTGCTGAAAGACGGTGAAGGTCATGCCCGCGCAGCGGCATCTGGGATGCAAGCAGTTGTTCAGGATCTGTTCCGTCAGTGTGAGTGTGGAGGCAGGGAGTTTAAGTTCCTCGAAGTTGTTCGGCAAGTGGTGCAGTCTCATCCTGAGCCATTCGTTTCCCGACTTAAGGCGGCATGACCCTACATCTGAGTCTGGCTGGGTCTCCTCCTATGCAATGCTGAGTCTTTGCAAGGCCGGGGCCAGGGCTGTCGCGAGGGGCTTCGGGCTCGTGGGCTCGGGGTTGCTGTGCAAGGCGCCTAGCGACACCACCCGCAGCCCAACTCAGTCGGAGCCCTCGAGCTGCCCGTCGACGCCACCCACCAGGTGCCTGGAAGTGCCCTAAAAACCCTGAGATCCTCGGAGAGCGCTGCATGAGGTGCAGCAGCAAGCCTTTTGCTGCTAGACTGCGGAACTACGATTCTGTGGCCAATGCAGAGATGTGGAAACATGGCATGCCTACAATGTCTCTGACCGTTGCATTGCACACCTGCCATGATGGCATGCTGCTCGCTTAGGAAATGGTTGTGGCTCGACTTCGCTGCGCCAGTGCAGGCGTCTGTGTTAGCCTTACTTTATGCCTTTATGCCTCGGTACGGATGCGGTTGGGTCTCAGTGATCGACAGTGCTTCTCGTGCATGCAAAACGTAAAGCTGAGTGGCTGCACCTCCGGAAGTGCTGGGAATCGACGTTTTGGAGAGGAGACCACAGTTGGTCGTCTTGGTGCGGCACAGAAGAAATTCAGGCTGGAACATCTGGAATCACAAGCACCCTTCTTTTCTCTAACCGGCGAGACCTTGAAGAAGCCGTTTGGTTCGGGAACATACCCCACAATGAGATTTCGTTCGAAGGCCTCCCGCCTTGGGGAGCGGGGACCCGGCATCCTCGCACCTGGCGGTCTGGCTACAGACACAGGACTCAAGAACTACCTCGTCGGTGAGGCCGGAGGCAAAGGAGGCAAAGGATGAGAGCCGTTGGTGAAATGTGTTCGAATCTGTTTGACAGCTTAAGAACCGGTGGTGCGGTACGCTGGAGGGTGGGGAGGAGCATGAAACGGACTCGGACCGCGACCCAAGCCGACCCAACCACTGGCCATTGCTTCGTGCACAGACCATAACTGTCTTGAACTTGGCTTCACGACGACCATCGCACTTCAGGGTCGAGAGCAGCTTTTCAACGGTTTGGGGGCATCTCAGGTTCCACGGCTCATCAGGAAGTCCATGCGCAAGTGCTCTAAGCATGGAGCTGAGGGCGGTCGAAGCATGTCGAAGCGTGGCGGACCCTGTCGTTGCAAGTCCGACGTGACAAGGAGCTCTGCGAGTTTAGCGAGTCTGGACTCCATGGACATCGAGGGGCTTGACACCATCACCGAAGAGCCTGCTGCCTTGGCTTTTTGTTGAACATCGCTTGCGTGAAAGGTTCGATCCCTCCCTCCGTCCTTCGTCCCAGGCATAGCGTGGGCTTATCACGCAACTCGCTGCTCGGGGAGGTGGCCTGCAGCTTCCTTGAATCCCAGTGTCCTCGTCGTTCTCGCCGTGATGTCGGCTGCCAGGGGTCTCTGGGAGCTGCTGTGTTCACTTTGGTCTCCTCCGCCATGGGCGCAGGCTGCCTTTCGTGCCGGGCTTGGGCGACGATTCAGACTTGCGGGAGTGATCTGAACGGAGATCTGTCCAAGGCTTCCGTTCATGCTGAAGAACTCAGGTGGCTCTACTGCAAGAACACGGCTGTCCAAAGTCGGTCTTACACGATAGCCGTTGACGACATCAAAACCAGGTATCATATCTGGACTGTTGATGCTGGGACTGGGGGCAGTCTTGGCACACCTGTCGTTGGTAGTCCCTTGGAGCCGGCACTTGGTATGACGTGCTTCTGTGATGTGCTTCTGCTCACACCATGGTGCATGAAAGTTTGACCTGCGAGGTTCTGATGAGCTGTGCCCGATATACAGAGTCGGAAAGCAGCTTTGCAAGACAGAGGGCGCATGTCATTGCGGCTCACGTTGTCTGGGAATCTGGATTATGAGGCATGGCCCAGCTCGTGGCATTGGCACGCGGCCGGGGCTCCGGGCACATCGTGGATGTGGTCATTGCTGTTTATGGGCCCCTGTGCCAAAGTATACTCTATACTGTCTATACTCTATACTATATGCTATATACTATATACTATAGCAGCTGAGCATGTCTCGGAATCTCCATGAGCCTCCTGAGCCGGAGTCAGCAGCTGAGGATAGCGGCCGTACTCTGTTACCTGATGTTCATCGGCGATTTCTTTCTTGGCATTGCTAGGCGCGGGCCTCAGGCAAAGCCGGGGGCGCGCGCGGTCGCCGGAGTCCGAGGTCGCCTCTCTTGGATCTGCAGGTCTCAAGGGAGACCCTCATAGCCTCTTGCATGCAGGGAGGGCTTCACGACTTTCGGTCGAATCTGAGCCCGAACTCCAAGCCAAAGCAGGACGGGTGATTGCTGACAGGTCTGCATTGCAGTCGCAGTGGTTTGGCCGCTCTCCCTGCCGCGGCGGCCTGGCCCAGAAGAGACTCTCAAATGGAAGCCTAACGGACCACCTAAGGTCCTCATACAGTAGTACAGCAGATTACAGCAGTAGCATGAAGCGGCAGCAGCTCTGTAGATGTTCCATGTCTCGGCATTCTGTGGTTCGCACTCAGGCGGCTCTCAGCCCTTCGATACGTTTGCTGCCCGGCGGAAGTTTGAAGAGACCTTCTGGGTATGTTGGGGGAAGAGAAAGATGTCCCAACTAGCACACATGGTATCTATACCTTTGTAGGCAAAATGTCGTGCTAGAAGTTCTAGTGCACAGTATCAACCTCTGAATGTTCCGTGGTGGAGGTGTGCTGAGCGTGCTGGCCATCGGCCTCACTGCCTTGGTCGTTACCTGGCGAGCGCCGAGCTATGCTCAGCACAGGAGCGAAGTGATTCAGCACAGTGGGGTGATGCTTCTCTTGAATCTGGGAGTGTTGTGACAGGAGTGCTGCGGCTAATACGGACGAGAAGTGGCAGCTCGTCTGGTGGAACAGCGACCCGCACCTTGCCGAGCAAAAGGTGATGCAGTCGTGCGCACAAACCAACTGAGTCAGCACGAGATGAGGTACGCGGCTCTGCAGTCCTTCAGCATTGCCTTGTTGCCTGCCAGAGCTGAGAACACACCTATGCGCATGCAGCGTACAGTCAGTCAAACTTTCCGTGATGCAGGTTCTCTTTTGCGGCGCACACGAATGCAGTACCCGTTGCGACTGCATTGAAGCAAGCGGATGGTGGAAGCATCTGGCGAGTCTCTCTGTACTCAGTGGCTTGGCATGTCAGCCACAGCAAGATACGAGCTAACGCAGGATGCTGGAAGGCAGCATGGACATGGCAAGACTGGAGCCTCGACTCAGGTGTGTATTGAGTTGGTCTTCTACACACTGATGGGCTTGGCTGGATACGTGCCCGGTCAGCATGTGCACTGAAGCGACTCCCTTAAATATAGTTCTGTATGTTGCTTGCAGGGAACGGTGCTCTCCACGGAAGGGAGCAGTGCTCGCATTTTCATGGAAGGTGTCTTTTCGAGGATACACCGAGCAGGACTTCATCCTCAATTACCGAAATGATGACATGCTGATGTTCTTGGTGCGTGTCTTGTCTTGCAGAGCACAGAGACGTACTTCCCTTGCCTATTCTGGTCTCCAGCTAGGATTTTCTCGCTGATTTCTCTTGCAGCCATGTGCAGCCATCTTGTTCTCTTCAGGTTGCATTTATGGCGTGGTTGTCTGTCTGGGAGCGCCGATCAACTTGTCACCTGCCGCGCAGGGCTTAGCCATGCCTCAAGCTGGCTTTTTCAATGATGCGCAAGCGCCGATGAGGCCTCAAGCATTTTGGGTCTTCTGGGCAGCGAGCGCAGGACCCCCAAGAGGCCCCGGGTGTGCTTGATATTTGGGCATCCAAGTCTTTACTGACGTGCCACACAGGCACTTCATCGTGGTGACCACAATCATCGCAGCTGCGCCGCAATTCAGCGAAGTTGATGCTGTTGCCTTGCCTCTGCCCGCCTCTGCTGGGGCCCATGGGACCAAAAGGCCAGCTGCGTCTGCGTGGCGCTCTGGAGTGAGAAGGTGGCAGACGTGATCGGCCTGATTGGTGCCAGCTTTGGCTCGCTGATCGTACGGGGACTCAGAGTCTTCGTGGTCTTCTTCAGAGTTTTAGCTTTATTGATTCAGGGGTGTCCTTATAGAATGCACATAAAGAACGTACATGAAGGGTCCCTTGACAGTCTCGACTCGAGGTGCTGGCATGGCCCGCTATGATCTACCGCCAGGCTATGTTCGACACTTGTCAAAGATTGTCGACCGGCTTGCCCTGTTAAAGAGAACACTCGCACCTTTCTTTCTTTTCTTTCAACAGGGCCTTCAATGACAAAAGTATAAACCCCATAGCATACGATAGTACTCAAAACAACTATAATAATGAACTATGACATATTCTGTTATGACATAGTGTAACTTTTAATATAATATGTTATAGTACAAGATAAGGGAAGAGAAGATAATCAGACAAACCCGGCGGGGCCGGCCTGGCTCCCCCACGTGAACTTCCTGGTGCCTCAAGGGCCTCGTTTAGGCATTTCTGGTGTCCCGTCCCTCCCCGCACAGCTCAGCCCCCGCCCTCCGAACTGCCTTAACTGGCAAAAGCCCGGACACGTTTGTCATCAATGCTCGCCTGAGGGTTTCTGGTGTCTTATGCCACCAGCACGGCCCGTAAATGCTTCAGCATGTCTTTGCTGTCTTTGCAGAGCCAGAACCAGCCCCACGTGTGCATGTTTCAGTGAGTGAAGCCTACTCCAACGCACGGTTTCGGCAAGAGCCCAGGACTTGCACCCCAGGCGCAGGGTGCTTAGCTGCCTTAGCTCTGTGACTTTCAGGCCAGGGCCATGCCCAGAACGCTAAGCTCAGAACGCCAAGCTCAGGTCTCGCAAATGCCATCTTCTATTCCCTGGCTTTCGCAGCCTCATTAGGCCCTCTTTTGAGCGGAGGGCCCAGGGCGGGGCCTGTGTCCTCTTACTCTGTCCTACAAAGGCTTGACTTCTTTCGTGGTGCAGACGCTGCGCTCCTTCGATGCATGTTCTAAACTGGCACACCGCTGCAAGAGCTCTGTCTCGTCCCAGGTGCATGGAGCTGAAATGCTAGAGCAGCCCACAAGAACTGAGTGCACTTCTATACTCTCCAGCTTTGCAGCTGGATCAATCCAAGCATTTTTGATCATGGTAGGTCCGGGAGCCCGCTCCTGGCAGAAGTATGGTGAACCCTTGGGCACCGTGAGCGAGTCTTCACAGTGTTCTTCCACAAGACGACAAAATCCTTCTTGGACCCTACTGAAGCATTTGGCATGAATTATTGGAAACTGGCTCGTCACATTGGCAGCGAGCCTGAGTCACCAATCATTGCTTCAAGTCAAAGTAGTGCTCTGAAGCGCAGTACACAGCACATGTGGTATTTGCAGTGTGTGACTCCTTCAAGCTCGTGATTTGTAACCGCAAAGCGGTGCCGTGTCGGCAAGTTTTTCAGCATATGAAACTTCCGATGAATTCAAGCACGGTGATGGGTGAAGAGAGGTGCCAAGGCAAACCATGGTTTAAGCAACCCATGTAGGTGCGGGAAGTGTTCCAAGATCCACGCGGACTCATTGAACAGTCTTGCAGGTCTCTGTGGGTCTGTGTTGTGAGATCACATTGGCTGGCCCGTCCTCACTCCGCCCAGTCACGGGGTGTGCAAAGTGGCCTTCAATCTTCCGATTGCTGCCGGTCCGTCAACGCCCTTCGGTGCGGGTCTGCAGCATAGGCACATCAGGAACGGCCGGAGCCCCCTCAATCCGCGATCGCTTTCTTGCCGGAGAGGCTTGCGACCCTAGAAGTCCGAGATCTCTCGGGCAAGGCAAAAATCCATTTCAGACTTTCTAAGAAGAAAGCATGTGGCGTGGCAATTGGGGAACGAGCAGGGCTAGGAAACAAGCATTCAGACGACCAAACTCCTGCTGATGTTCATACACAGCTGCAGCTCTTGACGTCCCCATTGCCCTAAGTCGTCTGACGTGCGACGAGCATGGCGTCGGGATTTTTGCTTCAGTCCAGGCCCGGTGCTATATCAGAAAAGTGATGCTAGGCCTGTACTACGTGTCAGGGGTGGTCTTGCGTCTCCGAATGATGCCCAAGTGTCTCTGAGTCAAGCGTCCAGCTTGTTTCGCCCTCCAAGGCCTTCCAACAGACAGTCGCAACAGATGCACTCCGGGAGATCGTTCGCGGTGTGCTGCAAGAGTCCGAGGCAGTCCGACTGCCCGAAACCTCCACAGACATTCTTTTGGAGCCTTCGAGTGCAGGACAAGCAGTACTGGAAGATGAAGGCCGAACCAGACCAGGACTGAAGGTGAATTGCGGGCACCGCTTTGCAGTCCTGTCAGGCTTCCAGACCCTGCAAGTCGTGCCAGGACTTCATGCATCGATACTCCGAGCTGGTGAGGGAGTCTGATGACTGGTGCGAAGCTCATGTTCTGCTGTGGCGAAGTCGGTGATGAGGTGAGTTCATTGTCCATGACTCATCAATCGGTGTTTCGCAGATGCTCCATCGTGTTTGGCTGGACTGCGAGCATTTTGTACCACCTACGAATGCAACCGGTCTTACAGAATGCAATTTGACAAAATGGATTGCAGCCCCACTTGGGCGCCGAGCGCTGGCTAGATGATCGCGGTGCAGCAAGATAACTCAAAACGAACGGTGACGCACAGCATGTGTTGTTAATTGGACCTCTCGCTTTCAAAGGCTCGAATCTCGCCGCACGGAAGTGATCAAGGCAGCACCCGCACGCGCGTCTGTACCCGGTCCGGAGCTACTCCGCTTTTGCCGTGCTCGTAGGCCGGCAAAGAGAGCATCCCCGGCGGACTTAGGATCTTGCGGCCTTGCAGGGCCTTGCAGTCCATACTCCCATGTAGAGCAGATGACAGGCTCTGGGGGTGCCACCGGGAGCAGGCTTCAGGCAAGGCCGCAGTCTCGCGCAAACGAGGGACCTGGCCGGTGCCTGGCAGGCCTCTGCTGGAGCAAGTTCCAGGATGCGTGCCCGACTGTTGCCGGAGGCTGGCCATGAGTGGGAGGGGGGGGGGAAACGCAGGCATCCTTGTGGAGTGTGCTGTGCAGGCACGGGAAGCACTCCTATCTGGGCCCAAGACTACAGAGGAGTTGAAAAGGTGCACAGTTTTGCGCAAGTTGCGCCACGGCATGCCACCTTTCGCCAGGCTTATCCAACGAAAGCATCCCACGGAGGAGATCCGAGAGGCCGGGATCCTTAGAATGGCAAAAGCGAGAAGCAACTCTGACAGCAGGAAGACTTGCTGGGTGTCCTTTCTATGGAGGAGCTGGATGCGCTCCAGGCATCGACGCTGCAGGCAAAAGCAGGCACTCGCATCCCTTTCTGACCAGGTCCGTGGTGTTTGGGTCCTTGCTCGCACTGGGACAGAGTCCCACGACAAGTTCCGCAAGACACTGTCGCGGCCTTTGCAAAGCAGCGAGTTCAGGAATCTTGCATTGCATGATCATCCCAGGCTCACGCTCTTCCGCCATCGCGACTCTGTCACTCGACAGGAGGTGATGGTCGGAACCTGAGATGCACGGGAGCCAGTGAAGGCTGATTCAGCAGGAGGAACCCGTGGCAGGAAGAGTACCAGCAGACGTATGGGGAGAGGCCTGAGAGAATCCGCTTGCAGCTGCAATCATTTGATTTGCAAGAGCCGGACAATCGCCGGCCCTAATTCTTGCCTGCAGGTGCAAGTTGAGCGATTACGTTGTGCGGCAGCAGCTGCGAGAAATTGCTGAAAAAGTGGAAGATGGTGCGACACCAAGGTTGTTGATGTATAGAGACTCCGGGCCAACCATACTGCTATGCCAGCTTTGATCGGTCCTGCATCTTAAGGACCTCAGACCGTCTACATAGTGAAGGGCGCGCTTCAGACCCGGTGAGCGAGCCTTACTCCTGTACAAACTACGGTGTACGAGATGAACAAGGGGACTGCTGCAAGAAGGAGCAGTCTCCGAGATGCGCGACGGTTTCACATCCAAGCCGATCAGAGAAGAAACGTTAGCGGTTAGCACCCGACGGTTTCATGCTCGCCATGCGTGCCGCCTAGCAGACACGTCGAATAAACCTGCCAGGTCCTTGCAGCAAAGGAAGAGGCCGGCGCGTTGTGGTTCGGATGGGTTGGGCCTGCCGCTGTCTCGCCAAGGTGCAGCTTAGTGTGCGATGAGGTTGAAAGGGCCGCTGCCGAGTACCCTTGCTTTCGGCTCGCATGCAGGAACAAATCATTATTGTTCGATGGTTTGAGCAATCTGCACACGGCTCCTTGTCGCGTGGACAAGCAATGACAAGCTCACTTCACAGTCACAGGAGCGGGTTTTCGGATCAGGAAAGAGGCCCTTGTCTTGCCAACCTCGCCATGGCGATCGAAGAGCGCGACATTAACGCGCCTTGTCGCCACTGGGTGTGAGAGCTTACGTACGTGCCATTACGTGCCTGCCCGATCTGGCTGTTCGAGGCATGGCAGTTTTCAGCTTTTCCGAGTGCACCCTTCAATCCACCACCCTTGCAGGCGGGACGCCTAGGTACTCGTACAAGGTACTCGTACAAGGAAGACGGCTAGGGCTAAGTGCATGCAGTCTAGCTTCGTTGGTTTCATTCTAGTGTCGGAGTGCAGGCGAAGCCAGGGTGGAAGACGCTGGAGGCCAGCCTGCTACCTTTTGAGAACGCGGACACTTGAGCATTAGTAGTCACAATAGTCATAGTCAGCCAGAGCGAATAAGCCCGATGCTCGAAGGTCTTTGTCCGAATACCAGCATTGTGCATTTGCATACCCATGCCAGACTGAGCTGCAGCATCAGTCCCGATATTGCAAGCACCTCAGGGTGGAAGCCGAACTACAGTCTGTGTTTGGCAATTTCGACATGCCTTTTGGTTGCCAAGGCCACGACAAGATCCAGTGTGATCTTGACTCCCTGCATGCCCAGGCCACTGCCATGGATGTCTCTGCTTGCACATGTCATAGAGACCCCTTGCACTGACCTTGGCTTCTTACAGGCAAGTATTTCTAGAAGGTGTTATTGGGCCGCACTCAGCTTTCCAGGTTCTCAACGAGGTCCACACTGCCGTGGCGCAGGAGTGGCACTGTCTCAGTCTGCTTGTTTTCCACCGCCAAAACCGCCAAAACGAAACGGCAGGAGATCCAAAACTCTGCTCGAGGTCTGCACGCCTTGAAGAGTCAGGCTGCCATGGAAACCTTGTAGAGGTCTGAGACCTCCGTGTTTCCGCTTCATTGCCTGGAGGTCAACTCCGACATCGACAGGTTGCAGTCTTCAGTCAGCACAGACCCCAGGGATAAACGAAGCGATCATTGCTGTTGCGGATCATCACAGTTCACAAGTAGGAGCCCGCCCGGAGCTTTCCGAGGTGGCCTCTCCAAGGACACGGAGTGCGCGTCTGCACGCTTCGAAGTGCTTCTCTGGACCCAAAGACCACTTCAGCCAACTCTTTCATCGGAGATGCTTTGCATCTGCCCGGCTGAGCAGCACGGAAGCTCAACATGTTACTGCGAAGAAGCCATATGCCAGGCTTCTGCGTGTGCAGCGGGATCGGGACAATGAGGAAGTGGCGGGAGCCATCATCGAGGCACTACAAGCAGAGCTTTGCCGCGAGTTGTCGTGCGAGAACGAACAATAACAACGGAGACCGGAAGTTCGGCTCAAGGCTAAGGCGGCTAAGGATGATGCGCCCTGACTAGGGCAGGTGGCACTCCGCTGAGCTTGAGGGGCATTTGCTTGTCTTGATCTGCTGTTTCCCATGTAAGATTGGGATGGTGATCGCAGAGCCATGCGCAGTGCTCCGTGGCCAAGCCATGCATGCAAGCGCTTCTTAGCGACGCTTGATTGCACTGCGCCACCTTGTCGCCAGAGCTCGCTTCGTGTGCGCGGTGGTACCAGGTAGCCTAATGCTTGCAGCATGCTCCATGTACATCTTCGGCACGTCATAGTCCGAAGTTCTGGTTTTGCATACGGTATGATGGACTGGGAGCCGGGTCGCGATCTCCGGGCTGATCTAAAGTCCCGTGAGTCGGGCACTTGTAAAAGTACAGAAGACTTGGTGCTTTCCTCGGCAAATGAATGCGGATAGTTTTCGGATGCGCCTTTACATCATTTGGCTGAAGATGATCCTGTTTATGAATACTCTTCAGAGGCTTTGAAGGGCCCACCTAGTGCGCCATGCAAGGAAGCTGATGGAGATGCGAACATCTGGATTCAAGTAAAGGGGGTTAGCAGCTCGGCTCCAATGTTGTGAGTTGTGACAGTTCGCATCATTTGACGCCACATGCCGCGCGAAGTGAAAGGTGACCATGAGCTACTGCGCATTCAACTCGAGGCCAAGACGCGAGCATCCGGGAGTCAAATGGAAGAAAGATTACAACGAGTGTTCTCGAATGAAACTCCCAGGACCCAGGCGACGAAAAGACAGTGTTTGGGTCGAGAGATGGCCCGGTAGGTAAGCTTCGGTAGCTTCGACCACAGAGTGCACCTGATGAGAGAGGCGATTGTGCAAAGATCCGTTTCACGTCCCTTGCATGGTTCTGGTCTAAGGTAGTTGATCTGAAGCAACAGCCCCTTGGTCACATGGGACGTGGGATCTGGAGCCACGGTGACTGTTGGGCTTCGGGCTGAGGCTGTCTCTGCTTCTTGGTGTGTCGGCTGACGATCAGCATCTGGCTTGGTCCCGGCAGCTGCTGAAGGACGCCCGTAAGGCTCCGTAAATTCCAGTGGCATCAACGACGGAATGCTTTCAATTATGCGGATGCTCCGCTGAAGCTCGAGAATCTCTCGAGAATCTCTTGCATTGGACATCTCCGTGCTTGCTCACTCCACCTCCTCAAAGATAGCGCTCTGCCTGTTCTACTTCGTAGAAAGTAGTTCTTATAGAAACTACGTCTGCTGGACGATCCTCCCACGGCACTTATTAGCTCGTGAAAACCGGTGCGAAGTGGGACCGTACTGCAGGATGCACACATGATCAGGAACACTCTGCTCGAGCAGAAGCACTTACTTTTCGACACCGCACAGGGTGGGTTTGTTGGGACATCATGTCATGCACGCAAGAGCCGCATGAGGTAGAAATTGGAATTCCCCAGTCGGGGCGCCATGTCACTCCCTGGTACGCATACTGCCGCTTGCCCTGAGGATGACGAGCGTCTTGGTGAACTTGTGGCACTGATGCAGGCAAGGCTAAGGGACAGATGAGATTCCACGATGCCTGACCTGAGTCGCGCAAAGGCGGAGATTGAGCTTTATGGGATGCTAGCCTCGGATCTGAACACGCAGAGCAAGACGAGCCTAAGATGCCTAAGCTTGTTGACGAAAAACGGCGCAGAACGGCGTAGAACTCCTCTGAGCTGCATTCGTTAGCAGCTAAGGGCCTCAACGAGGCTGGAGCTTCTCCTTTTCGTGGCTGCGGGCTTCTTTGACGTTCGGGTGCCCGAGGAGGGCCGGGCGGTGGGGTCCAAGCTTCAAGGAGCTCTAGAAGCCCAGTGCACACGAAGGAGCGCAGCAGCCCGGGCTTCTTGCTTCCCAAGCTCTCATTCTCCTTCCCGCAGCTTCCTCTTGCGCAGCGAATCTTCGTCGAGGACGTAGAGACAGGCTCGAAGATGCATCTCCAACGCATCACGAAAGCATGTCCCTGGAGGTGCCTGGGCGGAGCAGGCTGGCGTTCGCCCCGGTGACGAGATCCTGGCTCTGGGTGGTCGTGGCTTTGTGGCAGTTGCTGGATCGCCGAAATTTTTTGCGTGACGCAAACAAAGCCTGGCTTTCTGAGTTTCAACATAGACTTGCGACTGTGGAGATCAGGCCGGGTGTCCAGCCTGGTTCGAGGTGAGCAAGCGCCCCAGTGACCGCGGCAGAAGCAGGAAAGTCGGAGACTTGCCGACAAAGATGAGGTTCAGTGCGCTGCTGGAGCAGACCCTGTGCACAAGCGGCGTGATCCAGCTCCTCGGATGATCCTCGGATGCCTGCGAAATCCAACATTCCAGGCATCCCAGGGCCCAGGCGCTTCTGCCAATGCTCTGCAACCATTGACACATCAATAGCGAGCCGAGGTTCTACAGGGGCGGGCTCGAGTCGTACTTTCCTGCGAGCTGCACGGCGCGCACTCGAGGTTTGCAAGTCGGCAGGGGAGCAGTCGGGGTTAGCATGGTTGGAAATTGCATTATGCCTGAAACACACAACTCTTGCCTGCGCAAGAGTGGGACTCATCCTAGTGCCTTAAGCATCAACAATGCAAGGCTTCTCTTCGAATGGTACCAGTGGCAGTGTGGAAAGGAACTCCGTGCTTTGACATGACAGAGTCAAGCCAGTGATACCTTGCTGTGTTGTATTGTGCGAGCCTGCATCATCTTTGAATGTCCAGGTGCTCTGCCTGATCGCCAGCATGGAAGACCATGAGCTCATGGCAATGCGCTTGCCGACTGGTGCGCGGATCCGTGCCCTGCTGCAAGGCTGTGCTCGCATCAGAAGGCTTTCTCGTAAGAAGAAGTTGCTCTTAACATGTTGGCTTGGGCCCTGCCGGACTGTGAAGCTCAGATGAACTGAAGCAACACCTCGCGCGGCTGCTTCGCATGCCAGATTCCTCCTTTCAGCTTCTCGGAGACCATCCCAGGGCTTCGTTGAAAACTTGGTGTGAGACACCTCTCAGGCACGCATGTAAACTCTCCTCAGGCTCCTCTTCCAGAACAAGCCGCTGGAGGTTGGTCGTTTTTTTCTTGCCGGTTGGTTGTGTAGGCACGGCTGCCATGGCTGGTTGAGGATGACGCGGGACTCGACGGTTACGGCCAAGGGACGCGGCTTGCTCTGTTGCGTCACCCGGCTACGAGCACGCACTTGTTTCGAAAGCTTCGAGCACGAAGCAGGATTGAGCACCAACAGTCCGGTAGCATTTGTGGCCAGCTGTTAGGTGTTGCTCTCTTCACGCAGGAGGAGTTTGGAGAGGCACTTGCGGGACGCCCAGTTGGCCAGGTTGGGGCGAAGTGGGTCTTTCGAGCATTCTCCTTCCAAGAAGTCGGAGCTGCAAGCGGAGCTTGGCCTGGCCTTCTGTGACCCCGCCTTCCTTCCGACAGGTTGGGACATCACGCTCATGTCGACTGCTTTTATTCTCGCATGTCGGAGGCCGCCTTGCGGTTGCAGCCGTTGATCCTCAGAAATGGGCGGCAATGCTGGAGTTCTTAGGCCTTTGCCTGCTGAGCGAAGCCAATTCACTTCCGGATCTGTTTCACCCGAAGCTGCAAGCAGGCGAGGATGATCTCGAAACACCGAGCGATGGCCAGGCCACCTGGCAAAAAGCAGACGCGTTTCAGAAGATGATCCGAACAGGTGTAGTTAGCTGAGATGACTTGAGTCGCCGCTCTCACAGGGTCTTGGAGTTTTCAAGGTCGTGGCAGTCCTTCCGCGGAATGCCTCTCGGCAAAAGCATCTGTGCAAGTCAGCAGCGATGCTTACAGAGCTTCTGGTTTCCAGCTTCATCTCTGCTCCCAGGACTTCAATGCACTAGTCAGCCGCGGCCCAATGAACTTCCTCTTCCACTCGGCCGACGTTCCACGAGCTCTTCCGGAACCAAACCCCGCAAGCGTGGAGGTCCGGCCGGTCCCGTGGCTGAACACTGCCGGGTGCTGCTGTTTGCAGGATACCGTCCCAGACTCTGACGGTGCAGACGGTGCAGACACTGAGACTCCCAAACTGCCTGAGAAAGCTTTCACCCAAAAGCCACGGCCAAAGCCGAAGGCAACTGGTTAAAACCAAAGCCGGCAAAAGTGAAAGCACACTGAGCCCTGACGGTCTTGAGCGCGATTCATGCTTATGAGGCTGTGCTTATCTTCAAGACCTGATTGCAAGCACAAACTGCGTTTATTTGTGTGGCTGCGTGTCAGTGGTCGGAAGAAGCTACCTGCTAGGCGGTGTCCAAAGTTTCTCAAGCTTCCGAGACGACTGCTGCCACGATGTCTGGGGAGGCTATGCGGAAAGGAACACGGCGTTGAGATGAGAGTGAAGACTGTGTGAGGTCTCGGAACTTCGCGCGGGCATGTCGGCCATGAGGGCCGAGTGGGAGAGGACAGTCCAGGAGAAGCTTCAGACACTGGACCAGGTGCCGAATGCCGAAGATCACCGTTTTGTTGACTTCCCCTGAGTATGTTGGCCCGCCATGTGCGAGGCCTTTGCAGAGCGCTTCACAGCGCTCGAGTCGCGAATGGCTGCGTGCCTGGAAGCCTCCGAGCAAGCAGCGAAGGAAAAAGAGGAGCCGAAAGCGTCGCAACGCGACACTCGAGAGCTCGAGGGGCATTCTTGGAGCCGGCTCAGGAGAGTCAAGCCGCCGCCCTGCAAGCAGAGACTCTCCAGCAGGCCCAAGATGCCAAGAGTGTAGCTTACTACAGGGCGGCCTTTGTCTTTGTTTCCCTGAAGAGTCCGTGAACTACTACCTGTTTGCGAACAGCATATCGTCCCAGTCTTTCCTGTATGCTCGAAAATCTTGAGGCATCTTAGCCGGATCCGGACTCGATTCGATCACGAGAGTCACGGGAGCGGGTGTTTGGTGGGCTTTTGGTCGAAGGCCCTGCAGAGAGCCCGCGGCTTCGAGGAGGAGCTGCGTGCGGAGCTCCAGCGCTTGGACGAGGCAGCGCGGGTGGTGACGCCCCAAGACTCCAAGCTGTGCCGGCTGTGAGGGACCCCCAGCTTCTAGGACTGAGCACCGCCCAGGCGGCCCAGGCAGCCCAAGCGGAGAGACAGCAGCACGCGGAGTCCTTGAAGGCCAGCGAAGAGCGCCAGGCGCCGGTGCATCGCTCGCAGCCTCACCTTCTTGGAAACACGTCTCTCTCTTGCCTCTCTCTCTCTCTCTCTCTCTCTGTCTCGCTCTGGGCTTTTTCTCTGAGAGGACTCCCTGCTGGCGCAGCAGAGCGCGGAGCTGGCGGCGACTCTGGAGCGTCTCGCCGGAGTGGAGGCACTCGGAGAGCACACTGCGCGGTGCTCTGCTTGGGCTGCCTGGCTGTTGAAATGCTGTTGAGTGACACTGAGAGGCTTTGGTGGCAGAGATGGGCTCGAAGGAGGGTTCTGGGAGCTCCGGATCCGAAAAGGAGCCTCTCGAACTCGCACAGGAGGGTCGCGAGGCGAAGTTGGAGGAGCGACTGACCACCAGCGGCCACCTCGACTTGGCAAACTTGGCCTGCAGCTGTTCTCCGAGCACAACTAAGGAGTTGAGGCCGTCGAGGCCTTGTTGTCTGGCAGCAGGCCCGGTGGCGAGTCCTGGCTGTGACGTTCAGACTCTCTCAGTGCTCATGTGCAGGAGCGGCGAGCAGGCTGTTCAGGTGCTTGGCTGGGGAGTCGGGAGAACATTTGCGATGTTCTTGCAGTGTGAAGCATCCCACGGCCTGACGAGCACCCGGCTAGGCATCTGGCTGAAATAGCTCCGAGCTGCAAAGCAAAGTGTGTCAGCAGTCTTTCCAAGGAAGCCCTTTAGATGTAGTGCAGAGAGAGGGATGAAGCCGATTTGCATCCGGATGCATATGGGTCCCCCCCCTTCCGCCCTTCTAGACATGTTCACCGCTTCTCGCCGCGACGATCGAGACTCTTCAGTGTTTGTGCACATCCCGAAGGAGCAGCTGATGACCTTGGAACGAAGACTGGAGGAGAGGACGTAGGATGCTCCCAGCCGGTGCGGCAAGATTTTGTCAGGAGCACCACCAGCAGTCGGTGAAGGAGCTGCAGAAATTCGAAGGCGAGTGCAAAGAGGAGCCGGCAGCCCAGAGGGCCCCGAGAGCCATTGAGAGCGCAGAGTGGAGGTGCTTTTTGATGGTGGTGTGTGCTCCTCAGGCTGGCCTTTGCCACCTGCAGCTGGGCTCGAGTTGTCAATTGGCAGGCCGAGGCATCGGGAAGCAGATTAAAAAAATGCGTTTTTGAGTTTTTGAGAAATTAGGACATATTAGGACTGCTAGGACCTGCTAGGACCTGCTGGGACCTGCACTGGGCCGTTTTCCCTGTGCAGCTCTGGAAGGTTGACCTTGCGAAGTTGCAGAAGGACGGCAAGCTGGACATTGCCAGTCCCAGCTTCTCAGCTGCCGGGCTACAGAAGTTGCAGCTTCACCTGCGTCTTCAGGCACGCCCATGCCATCCCATGCCATCCCATGCCATCTGCGCCATGCGTTGTGGTGAACACGGCCACCGCACATCTGCTCCGCTTCCGCCGCGAATGGAATGGGCTCAAGTCTGAATTTGTCTAGACATGCGCGATGCATCCTGTCCTCCACTCCGACTCCAGCAGGTCTTTCCGTGGCCAAGCTGTCTCCAAGTTAGACCGGACGTGGGAGCTGTCCAGAAGAGTGAGAGATCCACTAGAACTTCGACAGAAAAGGAAAGGCTCCATGTCTTTACTTCTGGCCTCCCACGACTCGCTTAATCCTGAGATGGATTCTCCGAGGAATCTTTATTGAAGCTGGTGGACCTGGTGCACTGCAGAACAGCTCGCGCTCATGGAAGCATTGTTGGCAGGGAGTTCCACAAGGACTGAGGATTTTACAGCCTTCGTCCTTCCTGAGTCTGCTGAGTGGAAAGGAATCCGGTGCTTCGCCCAACAGCAGCTCCCCCCCCGGTGATCACTTGTCGCCCCGCCTTGCAGAACCAGAGGCCAGCACTGTTCCCGTGCAACACCCCGCCATCTCTTCAACGTGCTCATTTGAACCGAAAGTTCTGAAGGGCCACAAGGTAATCAACATACAAGAACAGGCATGAATTCGAGAAAGCAGTCGCAGTCAACGTAGTCACATCGCTTGCCAGAGGACTTTGACTCACAAGGAACTGTTGCGGTTCGGCGATTCGATGTCTGCACATAGTGCTCGGGGAGACTGGCAGCTGGTTTTGAGTTTGCATCCTGGTTGATGCACGTGTGATTGGGGATTCGAAGGTTTGGCTGCTTCTAGCAAAGGCTTTCTGGAAGGCTGTGCAAGGGTTCTGCCTCTGAGGCTCCAGCAGGTGCGCGATTTTGCTCATCAGCCGGACGTCTTCTCGCACAATCACCTGTTAAATGCTTGCTCGAGACGTCGGCGGTGGCAGTTGGCCGTCGACATATTGGACGACATGGAAACGTGACCAAGAATTGGCAGCCTTTACCACCGTGTAGCATTCGGGCTTGGGGCGTTGTTAAGCGGAAAGCGCAACTGCAGAGGTGTCGGCCAAGTGCTTCGACTTGATCAGCTTCGGCACCTGCATTGCCGCTTGTGCGAAGTCTGGGCAGTGGCAAGCAGCAATGTGCCTTCTGCGGTGGATGAGCGACAGGCAGTGCCTGGGCGGTGCTAGTAACAATATGCTTTTCTTGAAGGCATCCAGAACCGTATCCGGGTCCCAATTTGTGCTGTCATGCTCCAACAATGTTAAGGTTGAGGCCGAACACCATCAGCTGCAATTCAGCACTAAGCGCATGCGGTGCAAGCGGGAATTGGCAGGTTGCCCTACAGGTGCTCGCCGGCATGGATGCCGCAAGCGCTTCTCCAGACCAAATTAGCTGCAATGCAGCTCTGAATGCATGCCGGGGGGCCGGCGCTTGGGTACCAGCCTTGGGTTTGCTGGAACTCATGCCTGAGCTGCAGCTGGCCCCAGATGAGATTTCTTTCAACTGTGCCATCAGCACATGTGAGAAGTCGGCGCAGTGGTGGATTGCATTGGACCTGCTTTCTGTCATGCAGTCTCAGGAGCTCCAGCTTGGCCTTATTGCAATTAGCTCTGCCATGAGTGCGTGTCGGGCCGGCAACCGATGGCAGGATGCAACTCGCTTGTCTGAAGTCATGTCAGCGAGCTCCGTCCAAGCAGACTTGATCAGCATGACGACGCTTATCGGGGCGTGTGACAATGGGGGCAATTGGCCACTTGCTCTCCACATATTTCATGATTACGACCCGCCCGAATCCGACACGGCTTTTACAAGTGCTGCCATAAAAGCATGTTCTACTCGAGGTAGGTGGCTCGAGTCCGTCGAGCTGTTCCACTGCATGGCGGAAGCCCGCCGACAACCCGATCTGCTGTGCTACACCATGCTTGTGCATGCATGTGGAAAGGGCAGCCAAATTGTCCTTGCATCCGATCTGCTGCGTGACATGCCGAACCACTTCTTGATTCCAGATGCTGCAGTCTATAACTCAGTGATCAACGCTTGTGTGGGACACAGTTGGGAGCGAGCCTGCGCTTTCTTCAATGAGATGCAGGGCACTTGCAAGCCGAACTCGGTGACGTGCGCGAGCGTGCTTGCCGCCGTGCAGAAGGAGGGGCAGTGGCAGATGGCAATCCAGATTCTGCACAAGATGATGAAGCTCAGAATCGCAGCCGATGCGGAGCCGCTTCGCTAAAGACTGGCATTGCAGCGTGCGGGGATGCTTGTCTCATGCGTTTGCCGAGGTCTTACAAGGGTTTGATTGCTTCTCTTGTGACTTGGCTCAGACAGGCATGTGCATGAAGATGCAAGGGAAAGAGAAGTAGAGAAGGCACAAGTCCAAGGATCCCTCCGATTGGCAGCTGGCAGTGCAGATGATCTCACAGGCTTCAGAAGCTCAATCGCTGGATCTTGATGTAGCTGATGCCGCACTTCAGGCGACTTGACTGGCCAAACACTTCACAGGCGCTGTGACAATGCAGGGGTGCTTGTGCGCTCTTCAGGTGTTCTGCCGAAGCGGCATGTGGCCTGCAGCCCTTAGCTTGATCAACGCTTTAAAGGCCAGTGGCGAGGATCTCTTGCATTTTGCTGAAGAGAGGTTCGGTTTCATGGCAGGCAGGCTCTTCGGAAGCAGATGGAAAGATGGCCAAGCATGTGAGTGCTGCTCTTGAGAGAGTGAGCTGGCAAGCAGCCCTCGCATGGCTGCAACACCTGGGGGCGACGACCCTGCGACCTCACGTGGCCCCCAGGATGCATATGAAGCCTCGGTTCGCAGCCTAGAGAGCGCAGAGAAAGTCCCAGTCCCTCAAGGCAGAGTACACTTCGGCCATTGCCGCCTGCAAGCCCAGCGGCTCCTGGGAAGTTGCGTTGAGCCTCTTGCTGGAGATGATGTGCTGCAAGCAGCCGGGCTGCAAACTTCGCCTGCCTCACCAAGTCTGCACTTGCTGTGGTGCTGCGGTCCCGGCCAAGGATTAGTCCAAAGGTCACGGCGTTTAATGAAGTCATCCATGCCGCTGACAAGGCAGGAGAGTAAGTCTAGTTGGCGGCGGATCCCGGTCCAGATGCTACGCCGCTACGCTTCCTCATGCCAGGCTGGAGAGTGGAGGCTGGCAATCAGCTTGCTCTCTGTGACTATGCCCGAGATGAGCGTTTCCCCCAACACCGTCTGGATCCCATTTGAGATGTCCAGTGGCAAGTCGAAAAAGATGTCTAATTCGAAATAACTTGCACCAAGGCCAGCTACAACTCAGCCATCAGCGCCTGCGAGGTAGCAAAGGAATGGCAGCAGGCATTTGCAACCCTGGTGTCAATGAAGATCCAAGCATTGACGCCTGATGAGATATCGTTTAATTCTGCCATCAGTGCAGCTGAGAAAGCCGGCCAATGGGAGCATGCAATACAACTCTTGCTGAAGATGTCGGCGGAAGCCACTGCTCCTAGTACGATATCCTACAATGCTGCAATCAGCGCGTGTGCCAAACCTGGGGAATGGGAGGCCGCTCTTGCCCTTGCAGCTGTGATGGACGAGACGGGGGTGACCTGCGATGAGATCACTTTCAACTGTTTGTCAAATGCATGTGAAAAAGCTGGTTGTTGGCAGCTGGCTTTGGATTTGTTGCAGAAGCAGAGCCCCACTAAGGTCGGGTCACTTGTACAGCAGATATGTAGTTCAGGGGCCTTCTCGTTGGATTCAGCGTTGACACCGGCAGAGGCCTCACAGGTTGTCTGGCGCCTGGCGAAGCTTTCCAGGCTCGGAGCCTCGGTGGCTTCGCTGGCCGAGCCAGCTTCGCAAGTGGTGGCCTCGGTGGGAATTGAAGCTTTCGAGCTTCAGGAGTTAGGCGCGGTGATGTGGTCCCTTGCCCGCCTCGGTGTGTCGGGTGCACTCATGCCGCGGCTGAGCAGGGCAGCTTTTCAAAAGATGGATGCAGGAGGAGCAAGGGGTCTGAATATTCGCACCATGGCCAATCTGGCATGGGCATTGTCTATGCCCGACACCGACGTTGCTGGAACGTTGGGGCAGATTCAAAACGAACTCGCTCGTCGCTCCGTTCGCTTGGCGCAATCCGTCTCTCGAGCATCATGGACAGAGTTTGTGACTGCCGCTTTAGCCATCCTTTATGCGGCACATTTTGCGGGGCAGCTTCTCCCCAACGCTGCCCAAACAGTGCGGTCGGCACTTGTGCGCCAGGGCAGTCGGCTCGACAAAGGCCTTCAGGCGCTGGGTGGCGGCCTGGGCCCTGGCCTGGGCGAGGAGGCTGGCGAGCCTTGGGCCCAAGAATTGCCAGGCGCTCTTCTGGTGCGGAAGCCGGCCCACTGGCAAGTGGATGAGCGGGACGCTATTTACGATGTCGAACAATTCTCCGATAATCGTGGGCTGCTCTCCTTCTTCGTGCGGTCCCTAAGGCCTGGCCGTCAGTACCCGATCCTTCGCGACACAACCCACCAGCGAGGGTTTTTGCATCGCTTGGATGTGCCGAGCTCGGGCTTGATCTTGGTGGCGACTTCGTTTGAACGCTTCTACGATCTCAAGTTCCAGTTGGCCACTGGACTTCTGACACGTGCCTACGTGATCTTATGCCACGGGTTGCTGAGCCCTTCTCGAGCTGGAGTCCGCTCGCCAATCAACTGGTTGTCCTTCGGCCCAGACTCTAACAGAGCAAGCTTGGTTCAAGACAGCGGGCGACCGTCGCAGACCTACATGAGATTGCTAGCTCGAGCATTTCGGGGTCAGAGAGCCCTGAGCCTAGTTCACGTGAAGATCATGACTGGGCGCAGACACCAGATTCGGGTTCACACCTGTTTTGTTGGGCACCCGACTTTGGCGGATGGAAAGTATTCCTCCACGATCACCTACATGGAGGACCTCGTGTGGTGCCATAACGCAAACCATGCCACCACCCAGTAATTAAAAAAAGCACGCGCTCGGGCCCGAAGGGATTTGCCCAGGTGTCCTCGAAACTTTCTGCACCGGCACGAGCTGGTCTTCGAAGTCTCCGGCCGTACGTCGGAAGCATTTGAGGACCCGATTTGCTAAACTCCCCAGTAGGCCCGGAAGTAAGGAGCCACAGCTGCCACTGAATGTTTGCTTTTGGAGGACCTGCCACCGGACTTGGCAGAATCGCTCTGCAAACTCGATCTTGAGGTGGTTCCGAGCAGCAGCTTGACAACCTCCGCAGACACGAAGGGCTTGAAGTGTACAGACGTGTTGAAAACCGCAGAGGATCTGCTTTATCGTGGACGGGACAACATGAAAAGTCCGGCTTGCCGGCCGCGGATCAACCTGCGTGAGATCGGACACTGAACAACTTGAAGAGCCGTTGCTTTTACCAGGCCTTAGCCAAACGCTTTTTGAATCCTTTGCAGGGCCGCGAGTCCCGTTGGACCGTCGGAGTCTTCCTCCAGGCTCCCAGGGGCCAGGCCAGCGAGCCACTGTGCGGCTTAGGCTTTGGCATATAATGCTTATATATACACACACATATATATATAATATAATATATATATAATATATATAATATATATAATATATATAATATATATAATATATATAATATATATAATATATATAATATATATAATATATATTATATTTATTAATTGCATTTAATGTTTCATCCGAGCGTCCTCAGCATCTCGTGCTTGAGCAGGTGTCCTTTCGTCTACATCTTGGCGCCAAGACGATGCCAGGGGCTTTCCGATTCAAATGTCTGCTTTCCCCTCCTAGATTCCTAAGATTCTCCTGCATCCGAGCCCGAAGGAAGCGCTTGTACCGACACGTCGCTGGCAAAAGATGTCGCACCCACTTGCATGGGTTCGTGCGTTCGAAGGGTCTCCCTCGCGTCTCTTGACAAAACCTACCGCGCACAAGGAAATCTGGAACGTTGTCAGCACAGACAGGACTATGACGGCAGGCCCAACGGAGCTTGCTATTCCTTCACAGGGACCGAACATTTTTAACAATAGACGATCCATCAAATGTTGTTTTAAGGTTTGCACGCACCGCTGCCGTTTTGAGACCTTAACTTCTACACTGAACGCAAGTCGAGGTTTCAAATATCCTCCGCACGAAAATGAGAAACCCTCTCTCATCTCAAGACTCCATGCATGGTGCATAAGTGAGAGCCCTGTCCGGCTTACTTGCCGACTGCGGATGCAAAGCTGCATTGATGCATCAAAGCATCAGTCTAGTCGCGAGGCAGGAAGCGAGAGGGCGATTGCGGACGACCAAGAAGGCAGCTGATTCCGGGCACTACTGTAGCTCCGAAGCAAATCTTGCCGCTCAAACAGACGGACAACCGAACAGATGTCTGTCACTTGTTTTCTGTTATGCCGGAGCACGCCTCGCACAAAGATATGGCAAGGACGCCAACACTTGATACCCTCCAGTTGACGGGTGGTCCTCGTTTTGCTGTGTGCCGCACTGCCACACTACAGCTTGCACCACGATGTACTCGGCAAGGGAAGAGCCAAGCATTGAACTGATGAGCACCGTAGCTGGCGAGACACACTTCGTCAAAGCTTGCAGCATTCAGCCTGATTGTGGAAGCTCGGTGGGACGGATCATTGACGAAAGATGTATCGCCTGGTTGACCGGTTGCCGAATGGCTCCAGGCATCAGAGCTTTCTCAGTTCTCAGGTCTTTTGCGGCAGAGTTCGACGAAGCTCCCGAGTGGGGATCGCAGCGACTGGCGGTTAGGAGCTCAAGTTTGGGTTTGAGGATTTATAATATTTGGAAAGTGCCAGCAACAGACCGCAGGTCCTGGACAGTGTCGACAAGACGATGAACGTTCTGGCCTCTGCTTCTTTCACTGAGTTCTTCGGGTGTCCGCCACATTACCTCAATATGATGGCTTGAAGCCCAAGAACAATGCACGGTAAACCCTCCGCCAGAAGCTACCGTGCCGCATTTCACGTGTGCCTGCATGTGCATGTGAGCGTACGTTGCAAGATGCTACAGGTATATCAGTAGGTGCACGTGCAGACGTTTTCCCCGATTTGGAGAGCTCAGGTGCGCCTGGAGATTCTGGATATCACCGCGCCGCTGACAAAGGCGACCGCAAGTCATGACGATGGTGTGGATGTGGTTGCACAGAAGACATGTTCTCCATGGCGAGAGCGGGTAGGTCGATTACCCTCCCTGCTTGACAGCGTCGGTCAAGTTTGCAGATGCGGTGCAGGCAGCAGTTCCGGCGTCATGGATCTTCTAAAGTTGCCTGAACACGGTCAACTCAGCCTGGAAGCTGAAAGCCGCAGCAAGGCAGCAGCGCGAGAAGCTACAGCAGTTCGCTCGTTGATGGCCCTGGCACTTAGCGATGCTCGGTGAAGCTGGCCAACAATTCACATGTACTAGACATGCACATGAGATACAGTTTCTAGAAAGCGGCATAAGGTCAAACGAATCGAATGGCGAGTCGGTCGAATCTCCGAGCGAGTAGCTGTGGCGTGGGTTTCCGAGACTGACGGATGCCTGCAGACTTTTGCAGACATGCCTCCAAAGAGGCGAGCTGCAGCCAACGAGCTCGGCGCAGAGGAGGCCCGGGCTGACGCTTTTGTATTGCTCTGTGCAGCGATGCAACACTGAAGACGTCGTCTTTCGCGAAGGCCTGGGAGCCCATCGTCTCCCCTCCCTTCGCAGCGGGTGGTTTCGAAGGGCTCCAGCCGATCGCCAAGAGTTGTCCAAGCAGGATGTGTAGGAGAATCCCACTCAGTATGTCAGGTTACATCTGTATCCGCTGGGCTACAGAGCCAAGGGTGAGGACAGGAATTGCAAGAAAATCTACCGTCAAACACAAGTCACTGGTGCCCCTCTTGTCAGGAAACCTGCGGCTTCTTCCTGCTTTGCCCGAAAGGACCAGAAGCTGATGCAAGTTTAGTGGCATGGAAGGTTGCGCTGACTCGATAAGACAGCACACTTGAGCTGCGCTTCAATGATCTACAAATCAAGGGTGTTCCGGGGTTCTCACGACTTGCTGTGATCCGATACCCGATATCCGAAGATCCAAGCCAGCCACAGCCAGCCCCCAAACCCCGAAAGAGAGCGAGAGAGATGAATACTAATGAGAAGAAGCAGGGAGACAGAGAGAGAGGGGGAGATTCTTCCTCATGGGTAGGGCCATCAGCACCCGTAAGAAGAATAGAGAAAGAGATAAAGAGAGAGCGAGGCGCGGGTCCAGGAACCTGGACTCACCCCTGGCAGGGAAGGAAGGAAGGAAGTAAGGCGGGAAGAGGGAGGTCCGGGGACCGCCGTTGCCAATCTGCCTTTAAGCCAGACGGAACCACAACTTGACAAGCATGCATCTTGTGGATTGTTGGTGGTGTTGTTGCTGCCACTACAACATCTGGCTTGCCGTGAGACAGTGCAGTGAATGTGTGGTGGGCCTTAGGTGGCACCGGGATGAGCCCGGGAAGCGGGCTACGGGCTCCATCATGAAGAGAGCAGCAGTCTTCCACACTATCGTGTTTGCAATGATGCGCCAAAGCTACTCACTCAATAGCACCATGAAGGGGCGGGCTTGGGGCGGCCCCTACGCCCAGCAGAAAAAGGGAGCTTGCCGAGAGCTCTGTGGAGCAGCACGATTTCATTATTCTCCGTTTTGTTGAACCGACTCACTTCTGTTGAACCGACTCACAGTCGGCTGATGGGCAGGACATCCGACATCCTTGTTCTCGAAGGAAGAGGGGAGACAGAGAGCCGGAGGTGTTGGCTACAATTCCACTTGCACGCTGCGGTTCAGGGTGACTTATAGGCCAGAGGAGGCAACCCAACCGATGCGCTGGCCCTGAACCCTTAACCCCTCAAATGGAAAGCAACGAATCTGAGACTTGATGCAGCAGAATGCAATACCCGAGAAAGAAAGAAGAGAGACATGTGTGCAAGTTGCACTCTCCCTGAACATGTTGTTTCCGTTTACGCGCTGCCTTGAACCTCGGCTGGTGCAACGACTCTGTTGTCCCGCCTCATCTGAACAGGAATGCACGTGAAGTGCAAGGCCTTCGTGGGCGATGCAGCGTGAGACTCGGGGAAGCCTTGCGCGGAGAACTTGGGCTGAAGATCTTTCCCATGCTGTCCCCTAGGTGAGGAATTGGGACCACCACTACGCAGACAGAGAGCCCTACGGTGCGGCAGATGATGTTGTGTGCGGTTGGGGTGATGGCTTTGTCATGTCCCTAGGCCGAGGGAATTTCTGCCGATTGCAGGACAAGGCGAAGTCAGTCAGCGGGTCCCGCCGGGTTTCACAAGAGTCGAACACAAGAGCGCAGTGCTCGTAGGTCGATGCGGATGACAGCGTCCTCTGCGGGGTTGAGTTGCAAGAGATCCGCATGGAGCACACCACGCAGGCAAAGCAGCCTCGGCTTGGTAGAGTTTATTCTGAAAGCCGTCGTTTCCTCAAGCCAGGTACGGGGTGGTCCATTTGGCAGTATCGCAGATCAAATGCGCCAAAGCTTCACTAGATGTAACAAAGTCTCCGGAGCCTCAAGCTGTGACTGCAGGAAAGTCGTCAACCATCCGTCGGTGGGAAGCCGTGGTCTCGGAATGTCTCGGAGGTCGAAGAGGGGATGTGGCCTTCACAGCTCTTGGCTCGAGGCATGGAGCTCGTCCGCGAGCTCAAAGATGCGGCCTATGGCAAGGCCGGGATATGAAGCTCAGTTTGCGCTTGCATGCGCTTGCAGCCGTGGATTCGTGATAGGACCACGCGAAGCCCCGGGTGCGAAGCCGCCTTGGACCGAGTGCAGTGTCGCAGCTGTCTCTTGACACTTCGAGCATCAATGAGATATCGATGAATATCGAAAAGGTAAGACGCCTCACCAATACACGCACCTGGCACCGGCCATGGACGAGAGGACTCGAAGACTCGAGTCTCAGAAGAGAGGTTTTGCAAGTCCATCTTCGCAGCAAGTCGTGCTCTGTCGGCAGGCCGGCAGAGCGACCCATGGTGCCCCTGCCAGGCACGGTGACTGGTGGTCTCGCCATGCTTGCGGCAGATTCTGCATTTGAAGGAATGGCAGCGTCAAAGTCCGTCCCACTTCTCCTGCCACACGTGGGCTCGGGGTCACCGGGCAAGGCTCACCTGGAGCAGCAGCCACAGAGACGAAGGGAGGAGCAGCAAGCGCTGCCAATTCACACGCCTTTGCTGCTCAGGTCAATGGCAGGTTTGCCGATATCCCCTCCGAAATATCCAGAGAAATCCAGTTGGCGATAGACGACAAAAGTGCGACAGGCACCCCTTTGGGGTGAGAGCCCGAATTGCCTCGTCCGCCTCCACATCGACTAGCGACCAAAGAAAAGCCGCGATGTCGTTTCTGTGAGCTGAGCTGGGTAGTTTCACACAGTGTCACCCTCCACTCATGGCGGGCGTGTTGCAGAGAACTGCCAAAAATCCTGGCTGTCTTTGTCTCCTTTGTCCCCGTATGCCCAGCATCTCGGCTGTACCGACGGTACAGCACGAGTTTGAATTCGCCAAGATGTGACTATGCAGCTCAGGTTGGTAAAGCGCGCGTGTCTGTAAGAGTGAGTTTGTGCACGGGGAAGGAGAGTGTCGAGAACTCCCGGCACAGTCCGGCACCGTGTAGCCTCGCGCAGCTGATCTTTCGGTTCCCAGCAGCTAGCACATAGAGCCCAGGAAAGGCAACCCCGTCGTGTTTGTTCAGTGACACGGCTCAGCAGTTTTGTCAGGCAATGGGTAGCCAGTTTGTCAGATCGCCTGCGGTCCGGTTCGCAGTGTACTTGGCTCAAGACCCGGTCTCAACCCGAAGCCTCAGCGAGGCGAGGGAACCGCATTGCGGGCCGCCGGAGCGAAAACCTGACCTGTCGTGAGGTGATGCCTCAAGCCGCGCAAGAAGGCGCGGGGGAAGATGGTGACAGTGCCAAGTGCCGTGTCGGCTCATGGCTCAATCTTCACCTCCCCAGGATGACATCCGACAAGACCTTGATTTGTGCCTGAGCTGCCTTTGGAGCCGCTTCTCGATTTAAAGCCAACCCTGTGGCAGCCGAGGCAAGTTCTGGCTTAAGAACCGGTGTCAGCGTGGCGATTGCAAGTATGCACACGGTGAGGAGCTGCAACTTCATAAAGGTACAACATATGTGATTTCGAAAACCTGAAATAAGATGGCAGGAAGAAAAGAGACTAGCGTGCAAAGCGCTGTTATGCCAGTTTCATGCAAGTGGGTGCCGCGCTTGCACTATCACACATGCAGTGTTTGCTGTGTGCTGACGCAACGCCCATCGCAGAAGTGCCGTCACTGCCGCCACGTCACTTTTCGTATGTGTTCATGACATGACCCTGGCGCATAAGGTACTGCCGCCTGGGGCAAGACTGCTTATACAGGCGCAACAGACCCAAATTGCCAGGCGACTCGTGCATCCTGTTGCTGGGATGAGGCACACCGTGGAAGAGGAGGCTGCTGGGGATCCCAATTGCAGCGGTGATGCAGCCCAGATGCAAGGAGCTATTCTGGTTAACATGTCCAGAGGCTTGCCGAGTGATCAATCGTTGAACAGTGAAACAGACAGCGAAATCAGCTGAGGAAAAAGAGCTTGGGAGCGACTTCGAAGCAGTCTGAAAGATGGATTTGTTTTTGGTTTGTTCTTGCGTGCAAACTCATGCTCTCCCTCTGAGGCGGCTGCGAGGCCACCTGAGAGCAAACTGTTCAGCCCATCAGCGTGGTTGGGAAAGACAGCGCGTTGACAGGGGAAGAGCGCTGCTTCCACGACCGCCTCAGAAGCTGCCGCTGCGCCCAGTATTTAATGCTGTGAGCGAGGTGGACTCGCTCAGTGCTTCCATGTCCCAAGGACACGCCATCGTTGGGACCAGCAGCTCCACCTCTCGACTACAGCAATTACAAGCGTGTGCTTGGGTGGCACCAGGACGCAGACGAGCATGCAGAGGCAAGAAGCATGTCGTTTCAGGACTGGCAGCTCGGAAGGTACGACAAGACCCAGCCATGCCCCTCGGCAGCATGTACAGGAAACGGTTTCTGCTGGCACAGCGCTTGGCTGAGGCAAGTTCTGGCAGGAAGGCCGTTGCCAGCGTGGCCAGGGGTGCAGGTATGCACACGGAGATGAAGAGCTTCGGCAAGCTTGCGCCTGGTCCGCTTGTGCTGGCAAGGTTGATGCACATATACGTTGTTACATAGTGTATGTGTGCATATACATACACACACATGTATATATATATATATAATCATAAAGAAAAAAATCATATATATATATATAGATAGATAGTATAAATAAACAAACATAGCAATATAATGCAATATTGAAATAACTAAGTAAGTCTATATATATATATGCATATATATATACACGTATGCTCACCACGCCCCTGTCCCCATGATTTTGTGTAGGCAGTGAATCATGTCAGGTGAGATGCGAAACATCGGCAGGGATCAAATGTTCCCGTAAGATCCCGATTAGATGCCAGGGATTTTAATTTTAGGAATTGCCAGAAAGTTGATCCCTGCCACTGTTTTTGCATGTCAGGCTGTACAAATTTGGGGAAGTTTGAGCGTGGTGGCACTTTGGCAACCTCGGATTCGAAAACATCGGCAGAGACCAAATTTCCCCCGCGTCGGATGCGACAACATCGGCAGAGACCAAAATTCCACAGAACTGTCAAGGCTGAGCCATCAGTGGAATTTTGGATCCCTGCCAGTGTTCTCGCATTTCAGGCTTTGCAAATGTTGGTGAAGTTTGAGCCTGCGGCATTTCACAATCTGGAACCAAATGAATAACAAACAGCATTAAAAAGAGCGGTAACAAAAGCGATGGTAGTTGTAGCAGCACCAGTAGCCGTATTATTGCTTGTTGCATTTGTTGTTCTTGTTGCATAGATGTGGCTTCTTTTTCGAGCTGGTCGAGGCCTGTGTTGTTGCGAAGACTACAGTACCTCGCTCGTTGCGTAAGAGAGACAACGGAGCTCTCACGTTTCATATTCACACAATGATGCTATTGTATCTTTGAACATCAACTGAAGGAGCTTTCTTATTTCTGCTCATGGTTAGAAAAGGCTCGGCTCTCTTCAGATACTAGTGTTCTCTTCATCGAGATAAGCTGTGCAAGATATGTAGCGGAATTCTTTGGCAGCTTTCCAAAGCTCTCCAAAGCTTTAAGAAATGCAGACGGTTTCTTGATTGGTTATGAGGCTGCGGTGAGAAGGCAGGAGCCGTTTCATGTCTTCATGAACGATATAGCAGCTCTCTTGATTTCTTGCTGGTAGTATCGCGCGAAGGAGTCTTGGTTGTAACAGGAGTTGTCAGATTCCACATCGTGTCAAGAATCGAGCAGTTGTTTCCTTCGTGTTACAAAGCGCATTACTTGTGATCGAGTGCATCAAGTGGAGGGAGGGAGACCACTTCTTTTCCGAAACAGCAAGATTTACTTTTCTGACCTTGGCAGGTTGTAAGTGCCTGTTGAGTTTTAGCCACTGATACGGGACTCCGGAGCTTTCTTGCGTTTCGGTGATGGAAGAGGATGTCTAATGAAAGAACTAACACCAACTATGTAGAAACAATCGAGCTTTCCCGTGTCTTTCTCAATTCTCAAATGTTTCGCGCGGACGCAGAACAGATTCTGGTTTGGGTTTGGGGTGGTTTACATATACCACAAACAAGCACAAGAAGTAGAGGTNNTACCGATGGTTTCTGGACCTCGGAGACAGCATTTCGAGACAAAATACTGCAGACGAACGGTTCGCAAGAAGGCTTCGACGGGGTGGATCGTGGTGGTGCGACAAACAATCTATATATATATATATATATATTTATTTATTTATATTTATGTATATATATATATATATATTCATTCATGTGTCTATCTACACACGCATACACACATGCATACGCATATGCATAAGTGAAGATCCGCAGAGTGGATTTTGGCTTGCTGCGCAGCTGCTCCGCCGAGGCGGAGCCATTCTGTGCAAGCACCTGCAACGTCGTGGGAGATGTCACCTCGGAGATGCTCTTTGTCTGCAAGCATTGGACGACGGTTGCAGCAGCTTCAAGGGCGAAGCCTGCGCACTGAGCACATGTTCGGGTCGAGGCATGCTGGTTTTCCCACGCTGAGCCCTTGTCGGAAGGCCGCTTGCGAAATGAGAGCACGAGAATGCGCTCTTGGCAGCACAAGATTTGTCTCGTCCGCCGCAGCAGGAGAGCCCGCCACTGCCAATCGGATTGGGCCGTGCAGCAATTCAGCACCTTCAGGCTCTTCTCAGGACTCTAAAGCAGCAGCTATCAAGATGTTTCAAAACTGCAAATCACAAGTCTTTTGCCTCATACCAAAGAGCACCAGGATCCTGAAAGTCCTCGTGGTTCAGGACGTGTCTCCACCTCAGAGCTGCAAGAGCAATGGCAGGAGTGTCCTCTTTCTGTTTAACTCGTTCTATGAACATGAGGAGGGTCAAGACGAACCAGTACTCGTGGGTATCAATAACAACTAGACCTGCTTCCCGACCGCGAAGACACTTTCCTGTGACAACCCAGCTAGGCTTGTAACACTTAGCTCGGTAATCCGTTGGTGTTGAGAGCGTGCTTGTTGGCTTTGTAGGATTATGTGTATCATGTGTACAGACTATTTGCTGCTCAGCGTAGACTGATCCCAAAGTACTCGATTGCTTGATCCCTGTGTTGATCCAGGTACTTGTCCTAAAGCGTCACCGCCCGGCAAAATGCACCGCCGTGGCGCGTACACTTGGGCAATGCCGATGTAAGCTCATTCATCCTAAGTTTAAGTTGAGCTATCCACGGTAGACACGCATCTGCGTACCTAGACTTGACGGACGGCCTTCGTCAACCGTCGCCGCGCACCTCCGAAAGTCGCAACAGTAGAAAGCATCTTGCATGCTTGTTTATGCAGCGTCACACCGGGTCCTGTATTTGTGTGTTTTCTGCTGTTGTTGGTTGGGTGCGTTGTCGACAGCATCTACTTGAAAGTTTGCGTGTGCCGTGGCGTCGCAGTTGCTGCCTAAAGAGGCGTTTGTATGGAGATATTGGGGATTCGTGCAAAACGTGCTTTCCGCTGTTGTTGTTGGTGGGGCGTTGTCTAGATGTCCTCGCGGTATCTAGCAACGTCTACATGTGGATTATTGTTGATCATTGCTTTATTGTTGTTGGTGCTGGGTGTGTTGTTTAAATTTAAAGTCTTGGTGTTGCGTATTTGCTTTTCGATTTGAAGTGCTTCTGCATAGAGTTTCGAGTAGTAACGGTGTTGTGAGATTTGGTCTGTACTCAGCGTTTACGTGGGGAATTGTCCTCGTGCCCTTGGCTGTTTGTGCTTGTTCAACGCTGGTTGAGCAGCGCTCCTCGTGATGCTTCCGGCTTCGATGTTTAGATTTGAATCTGTCCAGACACCAGCTAAACAAGGTGTTACAAGGGCAGCGCGCACGTGCGGTTTCCACTCGTCTCAGTGCCTGCGTAGCTCCCCAAAAAGCATCGACTGCTCTTGTTGTTTTCGCGACTTGGTGAGAAGACTCTCGTGCCACATGCAGATTTGACATGCTCCTCGAAGTCCAGCGTGTACTTGCAGTTTCGTGGTGTGTCTGTGTGTGTGTGTGTGAGTGAGTCTCCTTTAAGCGGATGGGTCAACTTCACGCAAATCTGGGATAATCTGGGCGTGAGCTTGGGGAGAGCCGATTTTACACGGCCTGTGTCGACTTGATTTACAGGTTTACAGCCTTGCGGATAGTAAGCTTGGTTTAACAGTTTTGAAGCCTTCGGGTAGTAAAGTGTCGGGTCTTGCAGGACGCTACCGATGTATGTATATGTATCAGTATGTATGTATGTATGTGTATGTGTATGTGTATGTGTATGTGTATGTGTATGTGTATGTGTATGTGTACGTGCACGTGCACGTGCACATGTACGCGTACGTGTACGTGTACGTGTACGTGTATGTGTATGTGTATGTGTATGTGTATGTGTATGTGTATGTGTATGTGTATGTGTATGTGTATGTGTGTGTGTGTATGTGTATGGGTATGGGTATGTGTATGTGTATATGCATATGTATATGTATATGTACATGTAGACGCAGATGTAGATGTAGATGCACATATATATATATACATACATACATATCCGTATATGCATGTGTGTATATATATATATGCTTGTGGGCGTGTGTGCGTGTGTTTTTTTGTTTTTGTGCGCGTGTGTCTTAAGCCCGTGCTTGGCGAAATCGGACATCTACATGGGAATTTGCCGTTGTTCATGTGCCGTGCCGCTACCGATATGTGTGTTTTCCGGAATGGTTGGTTTAGATACATTGAGCGACAATCTTGAGCACGTGATGGCGAAATCGAGCGTCAGCATGGGTTTTGATGCACTGTGCTTGTCTTGAGCACGTGCCTGGCGAAATCAAGCATCTGCATGGGGAATGGCTGCTTTTGATGATCCGTGCTGCCAAATGCCGTTGGCCATCGCACATTAAGGAGTTGATGTGTGTGTGTGTGCGCGTCCTGTGGTTTGCTTATGTCGCTAGCACGGGCGCCGAAGTTCCTGTGACAGTCACCGAAACCGGCCGTTGCAGAGCGAAGACCTGGAGAAAAGTAGCGGTGGTGGCGCCTTCGCTTTTCGCAAAATCCAGCGCGTAGTCATAGGGCGGGAACCTTGCCATAGTAGTTCTGCTTTCACATCATCACCAGCGGTCATCCCCTGTAATCCCATTTGATGTGATCTGTGGTCAGACCGAGGACAAAACTCTGCTCTGCAAGTTCTGGTTGAAGAATCGCTGCGATCGGAGCAACTGCAAGTATGCGCACGGAGAGGACATTGACCAGACAACTGCCATCTAAACTGCAAACCGTGGAAATTCTTCCCCACCCTGAATCCCGACCACCCCGAAACCGTGATCAGTCGGCCAGGAGGAAAAGAGACGAGCCTGCAAAGCCATCATGTGCTTATTCGAGGCCTTGGGGTGCGTGGGGGGGTTCACCTCAGAAGGGAAAGACAAGGAACTGCAAAATGTCAACATAAATGGAGGCCAGCGGTGGTTGCCGGCTAGGTTCCGAATGCCTCTATGCGTCTCTCGCCCTGGAGAAAAATAAGTGCCGAATGAACTTGCTCATGCGAGCTGCATCTTAGCAGCTTCTGGCAGATCTGAGGCATTCCTGGGAGCGTCTTCCCAGAGAGGTCGAGGAGGAGAAGAACCGAGGCGGCCTGAACGGGCCTCGCCCAGCTTTCACGAGTGATCTGCCAGGTGAGGAAAGTGATGAGAGCGAGGCCAAAGGGCACATGGCCGCATCCTTGCCTTGGTTGTTGCCGGGCGCCAGGTTGATGACCGTGGGGGAGATGTAACAATGGCCGTCCAAAGCGAGTCCGGTCACTCGTTCGGTTTTACGTCGCGCGGTGTGTGTGTGTGTGTGTGGGGGCGCGCGAGCGCGCGCGTGTGTGTGTGTGTGTGCGTGTGTGCGTGCGTGCGTGGGCATGCGTGGGCGTGTGTGCGTCAGTTGCGTCAGTTAGCATGACTTGATTTCCCTCGCCCACGTTTCCATGGAGCTTGTCGGATCTGCTTGGAGCCGAGGTACCGCCTGGCACAAGGCCGGGAAAGGCACTAGGAAAGGGACGTGAAACCATCGAAAAGCTTTGAGGCTGCGGAGTCCATGCCAATAGAAGCGCAGCGCTCCGCCTGCCGGAATCTTGCCATGAAGTACATGATGCTGTGCCTGTAACTGTAGCTGCGAAGTGGGCCATGCATAGGACATTTTTGCCAGGTCGCATGCCTTTCATGTCACTGTGCGGACTTTGAACAGGAACGCTCCGCTGGTTTGTTGCAATCGCTTGACCAAGGAGAGACAGCCGGCAGCGTTTAGAGACCGGTGGCCGGCAGCTTGAAGCAGACCCATGGTTGCACGACGCAAGGGGAGTTCTGCGGCCATGTGTATGTGTGAGCTGCAGGACCCTTTGAAATCTGCAGAGATTCCTTCACCTCCAGCCTTGTGGGACCCCAGGATAGGCGGCTGCTTGGACTGCACGAGCCGTGCTGTTGATAAGGCAGTGACTTAGACTCCAGCAATGCTAGTAGTTAGTAGGAGTTGATAGGAGTTGCATGACGGCTATGATGTGCCACTCGTATAGTTGGTACTTGTATGGGATACATAAACATGCGTGCCTGATGTTGATCTGCTCGATGTGCCAAGGACTCGGCAGGATGAAAGCCTCTCGCCAAAGCTGGGCAGACCTCAATTCGGATTCGGAGGATGAGGACTACGCCCGTGCCTGCAAGAAAGCGGGTCTCGGCAATTTCAACTGGCATCTGTCAGCTTGAGGATTCCCCATGAACGAGCGCAAGACTTGCGGCCTCGCTGCACCTAGTGGGGCAAAATATATCCCAGCAGGGCCGCAGTTTAGCAGGTAACCCAGTGACAGCCCGCTGAAGTCCCAACTCCAAGTGCTGCGCAGCCAAGGTTCCTGGCAGTGGGGGCCTGGAAAAAGTACAGCTGCGCCGTAGCCAAGTCCCGACACACCGAAGCGGCTCGAACTTGGGGCGGATAGAGCTTCAACGAAGTTGGGAGGAAGCCACAGCGCTCGAATGCCATTGTCACAGACTTCTTGGAAGTGGGCCACCTGTGTCCTTCTGTGGCTCTTGAGATCGGACATTCGCTGAAACGTTAAGAAGAGCTACAGGTATCTAGCGGCTCAGGTCCATTGTAATCGACATTGAAGAAGAGACATTTGGGAATGGTGCCTGCAAAAGCACGTTTGAATGCTTGGCGGGACAGATTTGAAGCCCTGCCAACAAGGCCTTGTGTGCAGGGGTTGTGAGGTGCATCCGGACGAGTTGGATCAGGAAAAAGACTATGGAAGACACACCAAAGTCTGAGCCTATGCTCAGTCGGTCCCAACCTAATGACTGCACAAGCGCCGGCATTCCAATCTAGAGCTCGGCGTGCAGTGATCTTCACGCGAGCTTGAATGTCATCGCGCGCCCAGAACCCCTGATGGCAGACAGCCTTCTGGACCCTTGTAGTTGTACACGCAAGTCAGAGACGGACAGGTGTGTGCCATCAGGATCACGGTTGCGAAGCATGTTTAAGGCCCATCTCACAAGCCACTGCAGTCCTAAGTGACGCTGCCTTCAGGCCGACTGTGGACGAAGGCAAGGTTCATATTAGCGGATTAGCACGCGCAGTGCTACTCGAATGCTGGCTTCGTAGGACCGTGTGTCCACAGGCCGAGGCATGCGTTGCCCTATCACCGACTGTTCTGGCATTGAGCGGACTTGCCATCCGATAGATCCCCCATGCGGAGCCTCTCTGTGGATGAGCCGCGGCCATAAATAGTCGAAGCAGTTCTATGTTTGGGAGTTCTCATGGATAAACCAGCAAATGGCAGCAACGTGATAAGGCCATGTGTAGCAATGCCTGTCCACACACATTTGTCTATGACAATATGATATAGATCCATAGATGAATGGACATGTTTGTTAATGCTCATACATAAGAAATGCTGCAGCAAATTCGTGGAGTTTGGTTTGTGGGGGGATCCGTGGCCAAATTTTGTTGGCTGCCCGCTTTCATACTCGGGTGGCTCGTGACCGGACATTTGTGGTCAGGCTGAGGGGCAGGGCAGGACATCGCGCGCCTCGTGGAAAGGCCACACCGAGTCACATTGATTCAAGAAAAAATTCTGTACACATATTTTATCTGGCAGTAAGACAGACTGCTCAAATTGCATCGACTCTTGCATTATGCTGACAGGTAAGTGCCTCAGCGACTCCAGCGTTAGATGGCTATCTGAAGTGCCAGGGCTAGTAGTGCAGACAGAAGACTGGACTGCTGAAGTCGCAGGCACTTCTTGCTCTGGATGGGCTAGGAGTCGTAGCCCCAAGAGCGGCAAGGTTGCAGAAGAACTTTTGAGAAGCCTGTGCAATGGGACCAGGAGATGGCGAAGGGTTGCAAGAGACCTCAAGAGACCTGAACCAGGGGGACTTCTGGGACCAAAAGCACGGAGAGCCTTGGAACCCGGAAGCCCAGAGCTCGCACGAGTTAGGTCATGACTGGTGGAGCTTAGGGTCTGGGCGGCGGGATGCTTTGCGCACACTTCTTGACATTCTGGCAGAAGGGGCGGCACCCCCAAGGAAGCCAGACTCAAAGAATGGTGCAGCCCCAGAAGCTTGGATGAAGCATGCCTTTCCATGTCTTGTGGAAAGCATTCGGGTCGTAATTAGCCGACCCCGGGCAGGCGTGTGCAGGGATTCTCCAGTAATGCAAGTGGAGTGAGGAAGCCTGTGAAGAGCGGCAAGTAGCGCTTCGGTACGACAAAATGGTATTTACATCCGGCCTGGGAACTGAATGGTCGCGCAAGGGTGGCGCAAGGGCCAGTCCGAATCAGGACGTGCCAACCATTCCAATCCATTTCGCAGATGGACATACCACCTGCCATGTAAACAATCGGAGTTATTGCCATAAACCGGAGGATGTTGAAAGTGCGGAGAAAGGGCAGGCTGTTAGCCTCAAGAGCTGCTTTTAGCCACCACTTCCGGATGGGCCCAAAGCCTAGCCTTCAAGCCTTCTGCCAGGGCCAGGGCCAGGGACTGGCCATGGCCATGGCGGGCATGGAGCGGACTTTCGGTCCGGGGGGTGCTCTGTGCTCTTGATTTCGGTGGGGGATGTCCGGGCCGCTTTTGTTTTTTGTGCCCCCTGGCGAGGTCGATCCCCGACCTTCCTCGTGAATACGGAGTGGAAGCTCTTGCGAGTCTTTCATGTCGCTTCACCTTGGCGCCGCAACCTTCAATGTGCAGGACCAGCAGCGAAGTAACCTGGATTCCCTGGTTCGGCGTGAGCAGCACTTGGCAGAACAGCCGCCCGGCCTCACGCTACGACTTGGGGCCTGAAACGGCATGTGACACACGTCACAATCAGTAGCAAGCGGACAAAAGCGCGCATGTGTGCGTCTTCGTCCGCCCTGTCAGCCCTCAGCAAGGTATCAGAAGAACAAGCCACTGATGTTCAACGGGATGCTGGGCTGCAGCTGTCAATGGAATCAGAGTCATGCCGCAGACCCCGGTATTAAGAGTAGGACACGTGCTCGATGCGCTCCCTGTAATCAGTAGGTTGATGCAGCGCATTCGCTGTCTTGTGAATCAACAACTGTCCAGTGAACTTGTGCAGAAGGCATCGATGTTCATTGTTCATGTGGGCATGTCTCTCTCTGGCTGTTGCAGCGCTTCAGGAATGCGTATCAAAAGACGCACCCTCAGAAGGCTGGCGGGTTTTTTATGGGGGGGGGGGGGGGGGG
>CAJNJA010102475.1:0-18640 GCA_905231915.1 Symbiodinium necroappetens
AGAGAGAGAGAGAGAGAGGGGTAGGTGTGTGATAGTGATAGTGAGAGTGGAGATCACACGCTGGCTAGTGGATAATCCGTATATGAATACCAATCCTGCCACTATATATCTCCCATGCTCCAGCCAAGAAGCGGGCAATAACCCATCTGTCTCCTGCACATATATGTACCTGTGTGGCTGGGCAGGAGCTGCTTCGTCAGCTATGTGGGGAGCATGTGCGATGTTCTGCTTTTCTGGTTTTAATCGGTACTGGGTCGAGATCTTCTTGGCTTGCAGATTGATCATTGAATGCCTTCACTGTTCGCTGGCCGAAACAAGACTGCAAGACAGTACTTAACCAAGTAGTTGAATGTACTGTCTCTCTAGATCGCTACCTCACCCATGCAGTACCTGTGTGGATACCCAGCCTTCAGATTGTGCATGTAGTTCGCTGAAATTTAAATACATACAACTATATGTAGTGATTTCTATATAGACTACATAATTAAACTAACAGTTATAGTGGAGCGAAACAAGTTGTCCCAAGCAAGTCTTTCCAAAGGAAGTACATCACCGATGTTGTGAAGTACTGTTCCAAGCCCGGCCGCGAGCACTTGGTGAAGCAACTTTGGCCGACATGGGTGAGCTGTATGTTCCCTGCATGTCCCGTGTGGAACCCGTCTGTCTAAGGAAGGATAAGTACCAGAAGGGATTGCTGAAGTACCACGTGGAATATGAAGACCTGGAGAGTGATGCTGATGTGGAAGAAGAAGCGGAGGTGGATAAGGAGACTGACATGGCTCCTTGCTGCAAGATGCACCGAATCAATATAGGGTTGCACGTATGTACATATATCTGTGTGTGTCTTCGCAACGTATGGCTGCTACCCTTTAGTGATGCCCAGCTGCTCCAAGCCATTGAGGTCACCCGCAATCCAGCCAAGAGGCGCCTCGAGCCCATGAAGAAAAAGGAAGAAGCGCAGCAGGAGGAGGAGGAGTCTGAAGAGGACGAGGAAACAAAAAAGAAGGCCAAGAAACTCACTTCTTACCAGGAGGACTGTGAAGTTCTATGCATGCATGCATGAGTGTTTACCTGTGCATGCAGGATGCATGTGTGAACTAGATAGGGAATGGAAACCACACGGCTTTCAATGCATGCAGGAGTACAAAAGCTTCAGCAAGTTTGGGGACTCCCTGCTCAACAAGGCTGCCAAGCTGACCGACCTGCTTGCCGATCTGGAATGCCATGTTGAGGAAGGCGAAGGCAAAAAATCGTCGGAGCAGAAACGCCTGACTTCGTCAGGAGCTCATTTTGCGAGAGTTTGTATAGAGTCAAGTAGAATTAAAAAGATGTATTTCGCTACAGGTTTGTTACTGTAGGGGTGCACTTGGGGGTTGGGGTGGCTGCAAGTGACTGCTTCTGCTTGTGCCAAATTAAGGTGTCTGACTGGCCTGGAACACGCTATCTCATGCCTGAATGCAGAGCATGAGAAGGTGGAGTCTGAAAAGGTCATTGTTCAGGAGCTGGCCTCTGCGGACTGTAGTGATGATGTTGCAAAATCGCTACTCGTCTGTGCTGTATCGACTGCATTGTGGCTCTGTGTGCGTGCGTGTTTTCTAAGACCCGCCCCGCACTAGGCACGTTAACTGTATGCATGAATCAGGTTGCTGGCCAAGATCAAAGAGCAAATGAAGCAATCTCGGCTTTCGTGTCTTGTCCACGACTTTAGATCCACTCATGTGTTTGTGGGAAATCGCTCCGCCTTTGTAAGGTGCAGCAAAGTCGCGGGACAGGAGAACACGGCTCGGCTGCTCGGTTGCATGAACTCAATGGGGCAGGTGTATGTTTCATTATCGCCCAAGACTTGTAATTCCACATATCTAGAAAGTCGACATGCTTCTGCTGGGCTCTTTAAGGACACTGCTGAAAGCATTGACAAAGGCTGCTGAGGAGAAGGAGGGCTAGTGGCACGCCGCTTCAGGGTACAACTCATATCCTGGCATGCCATGATATGGGCAGATTGGCACCGCCCCCCGCGCAATGGGACACCCTGTTGCTTTTGCGAGGTTCGGTATATGATCTCTTAATTGCTCTTAGTGTGCTGGAGCTTCAAGGCTTCATGGGGAAGTGGAGTTTTACGGCTTCGTATGCGGATTTGGCACAAAGTGCCACCAGCTGCTGATCAAGTGCACAGACGGCTCTTGGAAGCCTAATCTGTCGTCGGAAGGATGCCGGCATCGGGTCAAACAGAGTGTGGCATGAGCTTCTTTATGTGCCGCAATTACTGTGCATGCCAAGTAGATGTGTGTGTGTGTGTGTGCGTGTCTGTGTCTGTGTGTATATGTCTCTGTGCTTTGACGCACTGCCAGCCAGGGGACAACACAGCCGGCCATCTCCTGCACGAGCTCGCCAGCATGGTGGGCAGTGGTGTGCCTTGGCTGCACTAAGTCGGCTATGGTTGACTTCTGACCAAGTTGATCTGCTCGGGGCATGCCAGTCTTCAACAGCCAGGGCATGTTGCTTCGCTCTTGGTACACCAACTCAAGCTGATGTACAGTTTTCGTGCAAAAATAACTTGCTGTATGAAAGCCATTGCACACGTGCATTTCTTAACCCACTAGCACCTCTCTCTCTCTCTCTCTATATATATATATATACCTATATATATATAATATCTATAGAACCATAACCCTATATGTCTCTATACATATATATATATGATAGATCTATAACCCTATATGTCTCTATACATATATATATATATACATCTATATGTATGTATGCATGGATGGGTGTATGTATGTATGTATGGATGCATGTATGTATGTATGTGTATATATATATATATACACAGTAGATAGAAAGCAAGTTGCCTTGCAGCCTCTCTTCAAAGTTCTATATAGATGGACCCCAAAACCCATATCTAAGCATAAGCTTCTATATATATATATATGCCGCTAACTCCATAACTACATAATGCTTTAACTTAAACGTACTCTGTGTCGAACATGAGAAGCAGCCATGGGTACGGACAATGACATCGATGATTTCCTTGACCTGCTCACCTACGACTGTGGGATCACTGGAAAGAAACGATGTGCCGTCGACTCGAATCTCACTCTGCCTTGCCCGAAATCACCAAAGCGACTAGGCAATGATAGTTTGCTTGTCCTTGCCATTGTAGAGTTGCTGATGATCCATCGAGCATGGACACCCGTGGCCTGCAAATCTTGTCCACCTACAGACTCTGCAGATCTCAATGATATGGAGGACGACAGCCCGCCTCTAGCATTGGTTAAGAAGCCTTTAATGAGACAGAAGCAGAGCGCCGCCCCACCAGAAGCTCGGCCCGCATATGCAGATCCCGTTGTGTGGCATGTCATACGTGTGAACTCGCCGACCCTGTATGACCCTACAAGACTTCAGGTACCTCTGGCTATGGCAGTTCAAACCCTCCGCGAAGCGGGTCAAGCCGACCCTTTTTGCATTCCGTGGGAAGCTTTGAGACCTCTAGGTTTACGTGACCGCAGAATGCGATCCCGAGTGAAGCAAAGCAGACCGAATTGTGGCAAAGTCTTGCTGCATGCCAAGCTGCAGGCGCAATGTTTTCGCGAGAACCATGGTGTGTCCTTGTGTTGCTTCAAGATCGGTGTTACAGCGAACCCTTGCATTAGATTTGTGGATTATCTGCAAAAGAGTTTTACTGCGATGTGGATAATCCACGAAGCAGATGATGTTGGCCTGGTGCATATGCTAGAAGCTGCACTGATATCCCATTTCCAACACCTTCCCGGATGCAAGAATGAAGTCGATAGTGGGGGTGAAGGTGCTCTGAACCGTCACTTTGCTCAAGAGCCACCTTATTATGTGTACATTACCGGTGGCCGAGCGGATCAGGGTAGATGGGTGGGCTAACCTCATCTCCGAGCTGGTCCTACCGAGTCTCCTAATGATGTTTAGAATTAATATAGCGACCTGAACCTGCATCCTTATAGGTTCCCTGTTAGGGTCTCTGTGCATATGTATAAAGCATACATATATATATATATACATACTTACACATATATGCATATCTATCTATATATATATATATATGTGTATACAGATTATGCACACTTGTCCTCGAAACCGTAGGCTTTCTTTACATTGGATATATATATATATGTATAAATATATATATATATATTATGAATTACACTTATTTAGTCATTCCGTTATTTTGTAGTTAGTTCTGTAGATAACTTATATACATACCTGGTTTTTCACTGGACTAGAATATACTGGTTCCTTCGCTCGACGAGTGAACTCGAAGTGCTGTGCTTGCATAATTAGCAACATGCACCCCTCAATTAATGCAAGCTATGCATGCTCAACATGTTCCGAAGACAAAAAAGTTGGACTTCTCAGTTGCTAGGATCGCAGAGTTGTTTGCTAGCATCACGTTTAGAGTCGTTTCGAGCCCATGTACAGGTCTTCGTTCATGTGATCATGATGTACTCGATCACACACACATAAACACGATCCGAGGCAGCTTGCAAGCACACGGTGAAGGTGGCGCAGGCAGCAGTCAAGGACAACCCCAACAGCCAATCAAGTGCCTTGCTTCAATTTGCAGCAGTGAGGTCTAAGGATGCGGAATCGGGAGCACATCGCGTCTTTCGGGAGCATGGTCTCACAGTCAACGTCAAAATTGACCGGCTGGATCTAGGGAATTCCTTTGGGTTGAAAAGTTTCCCTTTCATCAAACTTTCAACCTGGGTGACCTACCTTTTGGACCACAGCCTCCTGCACAAGCTCACGGGCATTGCTGATGAACTGCACATGGAGGATGTGCTGGTTGAGTTTTGGTCACGTTACCGAGCTTTATTTCCCCAGCATGATCTGTGGAACCACCCAGACATCGACCTGTCCAGGGCGATACCAGTGTACACCCATACGGACGAAGGGAGAACATACAAGAAGCGGCCTTTACTTGTTTTCTCAACCCATGGATGTTTGGGTCTGGGAACCCAACCACAGCAAAGGGCGCAAGCAGATGATCACATGGTGAATGAGCAGGAGCCCCTGGAAGATTCTGAGATGAATATGAATTTCATCGGCAACACTTGGGGTACTCACTTTATCCATGGCTGCCTGCTCAAATCCGTGTCAGATGTTGAACCTCAGGCTATCCCGGGAATGATGAAGGAGTATGCAGCAGACTTGCAAGCTCTTTACAACACGGGTGTCGCTGACAGTCGTGGGCAGAGGCGGGTATGGGTCGTACATTGTGGTACCAAAGGCGATTTGTTGGCTTTGTCGAAACTAGGAAAGTTTACACGGGACTACACCCGCATGCCTCGGGCGGGCCAGTCGAAGCAGTTGGCAGTTGGCATCTGCCATCTCTGCCAAGCCGGGCGTGAGTTCGAGGACCCCGCGGAAAATATCCCGTTTGAAGATGTTTCTTCACGCGCCAGGTGGCATGCAACCATGCATCAGGAGTACGCTTGGCAGCAGATGCCCCCAATCCTGGAAGGTGTTCCCCGACAAGCTCCTGGTGCAGAAGCATCATTCTTTTGTGTGGACCTTTGGCACTGCTGGCATTACGGGCTTGCAAAGGTTTTCGTGCCCAGTGTGTTGCTTGTTTTCCAGGAAACGCTCATTCCGGGTGGCAGCATCGACACGAGGCTACGGTGGATCAATGATGATTGGAAGGCTTACTGCACCAGACACAAGTTCGCAGCCCATGCCATTGAGATCAACAAGGATACGTTGGGATACAGTGGTTCCAACTTCCCTGCTGGTCATTGGAACAAAGGAGCCATCAGTACAACGTTGATGTACTACCTCGAATTTCTTTGTACTTTCTTGGGTGTGGACTGTACCTCAGTGAACCCGCTCCACAGGGAGATTGTTGCTTGCATGGTGCATTTCGTTGTTTTGCGAGTTTTCGCAAATCGCTGTTTTGTTGTTTTAGAAATGATACAAACATGTATACACATAATTAAACTTTCTCGAAACAACTATATAGTGTATAGGTTTCCGATATATAAATTATAATGTTTCGGTAGTTTACATATATATATATATAAATAAATAAAAACAAATAAATATATAATAATATATATATAGCGGCATACGAGGCCAAAGCGATCAAGATCATGAATGCGGCTCTGGCCGAGCTCTATTCGAGGGGCTTTTGGCTGAGATCTGATCATGGGAAGCGTCTAGGGAAGTCTTTAAAGTCCTTTCTGTGCTGTTATGCGAGATGTGCACATTTGTGCATGCTTGGCTATGTGAACAACACACTACGTTTCACGATGATCCCGAAGGTCCACTTCATGGACCACCTAGCAACACGTATGCTAGAGGACAGTGCCAGAGCCATGTGGATCATGAACCCAGTTGCTGAATCCGTACAGATGCAAGAAGATTACATCGGTAGGCCGGCTAGGCTTTCAAGGCGTGTCAACGCTCGATTGATCCATCAAAGGGTGCTTGATAGCGCACTGTTGGCCATGTACAGGGCTTTACATCCTGAGCAAAGCTAGGTTTGAAACAATGTGATCGGGAATACGGAACACTAGCCTTGCTATCATCTTATAGATTAAATATGTGACTGCCCCTTTCTAGATTTAAGGAACGATGCAGGCGAGGCTCAGGATGCACCAGCCGTCGATGCCAGCAAACGGCTCATAGCAGTTTCGGGTGAGAGCTTTCTAGACTCATGTGGGAATATTTGGTAAAACCAATATAAGATAGGCTCACAATCCTTATCAGACTATGTCATTGGGTGCTTGCCCTGCTCACCTGTGAATTATCTGTGTTACCTCGACACAGCGTGCAGCTTGATCTGGGAGAAGGTGGGTTGGGGAGGGATTCGGGCAGGTCTTCTGAAGGTTGTGAGGGTCCAGAGTCGTACGCGCAAGTGCTTAAGAAGCTAAATCAGTCTCATACCCCAAAAAACCCTAATATTGAAAAACCTGGATTTTTACGAAAATCCTGGTTTTCTTAAAATAACCCAGATTCATTACAAGAAACCCACAAGTCCAAAAAAAGGTCGGGCAAGCAGGCTGCAGGTAAGACTTCGGCCTAAATCCTTGCGGCTTAGGCTTAAACCCCTTTAAGGTGTAGGCCTAGAACCTACGGGTTTAGGCGAAGCCCTTAGGTTTCGGACGACCTTAATCCATAATTCGGCCCAGGCCCAGGGAACTATGCATTAAGGTCGCCGCGACCTTTAATCCGTAATTGCCATTAAAGCTTAAATATATATGGTAAGAGAGTGTTCAGGGTTTGGATTTATATACCGATGAAGGATGCAGCTTAGAGGCGTTTCGAGCTTAGTCTTATGGCTTTAGGGTGGGTAGGTTTAGGGCGGGTACACCTTACTCAGGGTCGAAAATCATAGTCGCTAATGTCTTTTCGACCACAGATCAAAGGCAAAACACAGCACGGCCCTCTAATGCATCGAGCGCGCGAGTGATTTGGTGAGCCCCAAATCCCGCAGGCCCCAAAGCCCTGAACCTGCCACAAACACACACACGTTTAGGGTTTAGGGTTTAGGGTAGAGACTAAAATCCTAAACCAAAAGCAGAAGAACACCACAAAAAAAAATACTGCCTTTAAACTCAGAACCTCATGCAACCCCAAAATGAACCGTCAGCCAACCCAAGAGCTCGAAGCCCTAGCCCTTGAACATAGACCCCGAGGCCCAAAACTATCTACACCGCGGTACTTCAATCATCAACCCCACGGTTTAGGATTTAGGGCTTGGGTGTTTAGGCTTTAGGCTTTAGGGTTTAGCTTTCAGGGCTATCCGCCCCAAAGCTTCAAACCCCCAAGCACAAAGCAGAAGTCCTCACGACCTGACCTTCAACCTCGAGCCCAAAACCCTACGTCCCTCATCCTTGTTCCTATGATTTTAGGGTTTAGGGTTTAGGGCTATGATTTTAGGGTTTAGGGTTTAGGGTTCACCCCACACCCTGACACCCATTGAGGTGGGCACCCCCCTGGCTCCGGCCGTCGCAGCGGGCACGACGTACCTTGCGGGATTGAGGCTGTCTTGAGGGCTTTTGGGCAGGAGCTTTTAGGCCTGCGGGGCTAACCTAAGGGTTCTGATGCTTTGGGCCCGCGCGGGTTTGAATTAAGAAAAACCGACATACACTTGTAAGAAAGATATGCCGATATACCTTCCAGGTCCGTTTTGGCGTTAAAAGCAGGTGGATGCAAATGCTGCAATCTGGAGAAGTCAGTCTGGAGGCTTGAAGAGACCCCAAAACAAGGTTCTTTGACGCTACAAAAGTCTGTAAAGAATGTTGGCGGGTACATTGTTTTGCGACGCGGGGTCAGGGGCTCGAAGCCATGGACTTAGGTTATTGGGGTTTAGAGGAGAGGGTTTAGGACGTCAAGCTTAGGCTACAGTGGGTAGGCATTCCGGCATATCATCTGGAATCCGGGGTAGTTCCTGTTTCTGAAGGGAACCCCACAAATAGCGAAAGAAATGCCTTCTACATACTGCCAGGAAGGAGTAGTTCGCAAGTAAGAAAGCAGACCGGTAAACTGTGTAGAGGCTTCAACCTCTGATAGAGCCTCAGGAGCTTAGGGTTTAGGGTTTAAGGGTTTAGGGTTTAGGGTTTAAGGGTTTAGGGTTTAGGGTTTAGGGTTTAAGGGTTTAGGGTTTGGGGTTTAATTTAGGATTTAGGGTTGAGGGTTTAGAGTTTAGGGTGCCAGATCCTTAGCCTGTAGCTTGTGCCTGCTCACGCGCGTCCTCTCTGCGAACGACGGCTCCTTCCGTGCTGGAAGCCTAAACAAACAGACTTGGGTCTTGTGACGTTACTAAGTGATAAAAAAACCAAATTCCCCTAAGGCTCCAAGTGCCTTAAAGGGTTCCTTTATAGGTACTTTAAGGCCGATAAGTCAAAAACTATCGACACATAGAGCCTTAGGATACTTTATAACATCAGATTTGCAAACGCCATGGAAGACCTACGTATAATGTAGATCCGTGATGGAAAGAAAGAACATGTCTGTAAGGGCCTCAATATTAGGATTGACACTACAATCCCTATAAGGTGGGAGGGTTTACTCATCGGGGGTCTAAACAACTCGAGGAGGGCCAAGGGAGACTTGGAGATCGGAGCTGGGACATTCGATTTTTTGAGATGAAACTACTACTGCAACAAGGGGTACTACGACAATGACGAACCTTTCAAAATGCAGGTTCTGAAGAAGCGCACCCTGGTGTTTGAAGCTCTTCGAAGACTGAAATTAGCCTCTGAACTCGGGGACTGCAGTCAGCAGAGTTCGGACGTTTTCCGGTCCCAGGGCTTCGAAGCTGCGGGCTTGGAGAGCCTTTAGAATTACCTTGGTTACCTTGGGTCTTGTAGGGGGCTTACGGTTTAGGGTTTGGGGTTTAGGATATACTTACCTTGGATCTTGTAGGGGTGATACAGAGGTTTTGCTTCTGAACTTCCACGAAGCTTTAATGAGGTATAGGACGGTTATTCTGCAACCTTCCATACCTACACTCCCCGATGCACTTGTTGGGGTCACTCACTCAGCAGTTAGGACCCAATTCCGCAACAAACAGAAGACAAAACTGCGCTGCAGGACTTGGGGTTTAGGGTCTGGATATATGGAGCCATGATTTGGGAGCAATATTGGGGCCGTCATAATTAGAATATGGCGTTGGGGTACATCATGCTATCACTATAATGAGGAACCCCCAAAATAGTGCTGTCAATTATTTGGGCCCCTATGTTACGCCCCAGCACTTCAATCATCAACCCCACTAGGACTTGGGGATTTAGGGCTTAGGACCTAAACCCTCAACCCTAGACCCTTTAAACAAAAAAACCTAAACCCTAAACCCTTGAAACAAAAAAACCTAAACCCTAAACCCTTTAAACAAAAAAAAACCTAAACCCTAAACCCTTTTAAAGAGATAAACTCAACCCTAAACCCTAGGGTCCTGCTTTAAGGGTTTGGTGCTCGGGCTCAGGGATGCCGGGTTGTGGAGCGAGGCATCGGGGCTGAGAGCCTTCGGGATCTACGGTTAAGGATTTGTTTAGGGTTTAGGGTTTGGGGTTTAGGGTTTAGGCTTAGGGTTTAGGGTTTAGGGTTTAGGGTTAGGTCTCAGGCTTTGGGGAGCAGGGTTGGAGGGTTTAGGGGGTTTGCAGGGCTTATAGGGCTGGTGGGGCTTATGGGCTTATTCTAGGGTTGATTACAGGGTTTATTTTAGGGTGTATTTTTTAGGGTTTATTTTGCTAATTAGGGTTTACAGGGTTTGGGGTTCAGGGGAGCTGCATTTCTGAAAGTCTTGAGTTTCTGCAGTGCATTCCATGGGATGTAGGGTGACGGCCGACATGAAAGGCACCGGTTGCTCCAGGCTTGGCGCAGCGGTTCGTGTGTTACAAGGTTCTTATTTCCAAGAACGCTCAGCTACCACTGGAACCTCGCAGCCAGTATGCACGCCACACTGATTCAAGTAGCAAGGCACACACACCTCAGAACCGTGTCTCCTGATGACAAGGTCACCCAGCCCAACATGGCTCATGGCCATCCCCGGGCCGTCCCTGTACTGTGCGTTGTGAAAGCTGCCGACTGTCATTACTGCCAGGCTGCGATGTACGCATCCGCTGACATTGCCAACAGAGTCGTAGATGCATCGTAAGTACTCCGAGTACGAATCACCCACCAGAACCTTGACTTCGTTGCTCTTGTGTTCGGCAAAGCGGGACAAACGGTTCAAGAGCACGCCGTCGAACCAGGGCGACACTTCTTGCTGTGTATCGTCCCCCTTGCCGGCTTCCAGGACGATAGGATCGCGCCCGTAAAGCCGTTAGGCACGGACTACTTAAGGACCATGAGGGTTCTACTAAGGGTACTTGGGGGGGGGGGGGGTCTGGCTGTCAAAGTTCATGATCAGGATCCTGTAATCTCACGCAAGAACGTCGTCTACGATTGGTTCAAGGATAAACCCCGACCCCCGAAAACCTCAAGCAAGCCCCTGAAACCGAAAACACGCACGACCGTAAACCCTGAACTTCTAAACTCTTGATACCCTAAACTCCTAAACCCTGAACCCCAAGACCCTAAACCTTGAGAGAACCCTGGACCTCAAGCAAGCCCCCTAAACCCTGAACCCTAAACCTTTAACCCTAAACCCTAAACCTTTAACCCTAAACCCTAAACCTTAAACCCTAAACCCTAAACCTTAAAGCCTAGACCCTAAACCTTAAACCCTAAACCCTAAACCCCCAGATTCTGAAGCATGACCTGGGCCTTCGCCGGAGCTACGGTGGACTGCTCCGGTGCCGGCGGCGTTGAGTCTCCTGCGATCCGACCCTTTGTAGTCCCCTTAGAGAACCCTATAACGGTTAACGGTTAAGGGTTTAGGGCTTAGGGTTTAGACTTTACAAATTAGGGTTTAAGGGTTCAGGCTTGCTTTAAGGTTAATAGATGATACTGAATGTTTGTTTTTAGCTGATCGCTTATAGGGTTGAGGATGTATAGTTGAGGAGCCTCAAACATCAGGGTGACCAGGCCTGCTGCAAAGATTTGCACGTTACCTGCAACTCGCCGCTTACCACTTACCACCATTTCCTGTGCCAGGGGCGCAATAACACCAAAAGGCGTTGAGGTCACAACATGGGCCCTGCATCCTCCGTAATAATTAGAATAGGGTCTTTTGGGGCACAGTACAGTATATCAATTCCTAAGGGAACTCTGAGGAATGCTATTGGTAATTATTTAGAAGCCCTAAGCCCTAAGCCCTAAGCCCCAAAACCCTAAACCCTAAACCTCCAAACCCCCGTAGCCCGAAACCCTGAAGTGTGAGTAGTGTCATGAGCTCTAAGCTCAAGTTTCAAGTCACACTCTTCACCGACATTGGTATTTGACTTGAGAAAACCCTAAGGCTCCATGTAGCTAATGTAGCTATAAGGGCTCCTTTTAAGGGCTCCTTTCAAGGGCTTCATTCAGGATTCTATAAGGGTACCATCAGGGCTTATGGTTTAGGTTTCGGCTGCAAACAGTATACTTGAGCTTTAAATGGGGTTCCTATGTAGGTACTTTAAAGGCTTAAATATACTGTACAGGTACGTGGAGCGTTCGGGAATCGGTCCAAAACTTACAGCCACCGGGCTTTTGCTGTAAGGTTAAAGCTTCAGCGTACGTGAGGACCCAACATCGAGGAGGATGAGAAATGTGAAATGTAGAGGCCACTAAATTCAACATGATCACCAGACCGTCAATGTTATGCATCGCAAGCAACCAACTTCGAAACCTGAACCCTGCGGCTTTTATGTCATTTGCTGTTACAGTCTTGGGTGGTGCTCCAAACAGCCACCTCGTTTCTGCTGCAGCTGGTTCGTCAGGAGCTGCTGCATCAGCCTTCGCTTAGGTCGTCAGATCGTCGTCGAATGCTTGGGTTTCAGGTCTTGGGGTTTAGGGTTCAGGGCTCTAGACTAGCAGTGATTAGAGTCCCTTTAAGCTTATGGGCTTTGGGCTTCGAGAATTGCTTTGAGCTGGCCCTTCATACATCCCAGGCATGCCCTAACGCCTAACCCCCACACCTGGATGAAGGTTGCAGGAAACCCTAAACCCTAAACCCTAAACCCTAAACCCTACCCGCTATTCTCGGGATGGAGGCTCTTAGGTTGCTGGAGCTTCCGATTGAGTGTTTGGAATCCTCAGGATCTAGAGTGTAGAAGTAGAAGCCTAGGGTTTAGGGTTGTTTAGGGTTTAGGGTTTAGGCTAAGGGCTTGCCTATAGTCTCCATTGTGGTTCTTTTTTTTTGGTTTAACCTATTCGACTTTATGCAAAGGATCTACACTGGAGACCATCTGTTGGGACAAGAGTAACCCTAAACCCTATAGTTTAGGGTTTAGGGTTTAGGGTTTAGGGGTTTAGGGTTTAGGGTTTAGGGTAGTAGAATCAGAAGCTTAGGAACCTCAAAGAGCCTCACGTGGCCTGGGGGCCATACTCTTCAACATCTTCATTACATGTCATCTGTCTTACTACTGTTGCAAGCGAGTATAGAACGCATACACCCCGCACACACACACACATATATATATATATGTATATATCTATCTGTAGATATAGATATAGATCTAGATATAGATATAGATATAGATAGGTAGATCCAGATATAGATATAGACATGGATATAGATACAGATACAGACATAGATATGGATACAGACACAGATATAGATATAGATATCTACATAGACAGAGACAGATACAGACACAAGACGATAAAAACATATATCGAGATATAAGATGATTCAATCTATAGATTTAGATCCATATTTATATACGTAGATGTAAGATATATTGATTATTGTATTGCCGCTTGGCGGTTCGCAAGCCCCGAGTCCCACCCTTCTCAAGCCAAGCGACTGCTGCTGCTGCTGCATCTGCTGCACGATCAGCTGCTGTTGGGCAAGCAACGCGCTCTGCGCATCGGAGAACGGCGGCGTGGAGGCCCTTGGGAAAAGAAGCCATGATACTCTTTTAGGGATCAGGGTTTAGGGTTTAGGGTTTATGGATCAGGGCGATGATGCAGCTGCCTCTTCGAACTTTTCGGGTTGAAGGTATGCTCTTGAACAAGACCCAGAAAAAAAACACAAGAGCCCTAATCTAAACCCTCAAAAAGTGAGCCCTTACCCCCCCCAAAAGGATCGAAATCCCGAGCCTCATACCCTAACAGCCCGTACCGACCTGAGCTCTGCACCCCAACATACTGTAAGCCCGAAAAATCCTTTAAAAAAAAAACATCCCAACACACCAAAATCCAAAAAAAATCCAGAAACCCGAAAACGAAATTCCTAAACCCCCCCGAGAGCCTGAAAACCCCCCAAGTTCTAATCAAAATCACCTGAAACCGTCAACGCGTTCAAGCCCCTAAAGCCTAAACCCCTCGACCTAACCCCCAAAGGCCCTCAAAGCCGTAAAACCAACACACCCTGCAACCCTCAACCATAACCCGCCAAAAGCCCTCAAACCAACAAACCACGCTGAAACCCCTCAACCCTAAACACCCAAAAGCCCTACACGCACGAAAAGCCCCAAAAAAACCCTGAAACCCTCATCCGCCCTAAACCCTAAACCCAAAGCCCTAAACCCGCCTTCACAACCAAAAAATACCGACCTCGAAATCTCCGGCTCCGCAGGTCGTTGTCCGAGCCTTCAGCACTTTTCAAAGGAACGACTTGTGAAGGTTCCGGTGCTTCGGGGCTTCGGGTTTTGGGGGCTTGGGGCTCAGAGTTGCAGTAGGGTTATGGGTTTAGGATGGTTTTAGGATTTAGGGTTTAGGGTTTAGGGTTTAGGTTTAGGATGGTTTTAGGATTTAGGGCCTTAGGGTTTCAGGCTTGAGGCTCTTGGGGTCTTTTGGGGTTAGGGACTTAGGGGCTTTAGGGTTTGGGGGTTTGGGCTGAGGGCTGAGGGGTCGGCGTTTTTGGGGATTTAGGGTTTCAGGATTTCGGAATTTGGGGGGTAGTGGGCTTAGTAGGGTTGAGGGCGTTTGAGGTTTAGGGTTTAGAATTTGGGATTTCGGGTTTTGTAGGCTCAGGGCTTTAGGGTTTCAGGTGCCCTAAACTCTACATGGCTCTACGCCCCAAACCGTTTTAGGGGTTGTTTAGGCGTAGAAAATAGTCGTAGTAGTAGTCGCCCGTTCTAGTGGAATGGTTCCCGCAGTGGCGGTCGTAGTCATAGAAGTTGTAGTAAGAATAGTAGTAGTAGTAGTAGTAGTAGCAGCAGCAGCAGCAGAAGAAGCAGCAGCAGAAGTAAGGGCTTTTAGGAGACTCCGGGTCCGTTGGCTGGGTCAGCGGCTGACCCTTGAGGCGGCGGTTCTCGTCCTGGGCCCGGAGACGATCTACCAGACCATCTACCCAGCCCTTTCCTCATGGACCCTAAACCTCAAACCCTAAACCCCTACACGAAAGCAACATTCAATTGCAGGGGTCCATGTTGCGCCCACCATCCCCGAGCTCCCATGTCCCATCATGAGGCGGAGGTTGGGGTTGCGAGTTTCCGTTCAAGGTTCATGCGTCTTTGTTGCCTCAACCCTGAACCCTCAACCACCATGTCTCTGACGGTTTTAGCAACTGTGGTCTCCCTGAGCAAAGGCCAAGCCGAAGTGAGGGATTAAAACCGGAAGCCCCCACCGGAATGTACCACTAAGATTCTGCAAAGTGCACGCAGGGCAAGCACAGGGTTGCAGAACGCTCTGTGGATGATTTGGGCGAGTGTGGGCTCAGGGTTAATGGTTGTTTTGGCTTGGAGATGAAGCGCGTAATTAGTAGTCTAAATCTTGCTTCAACCCACTCGAAAATGGGAGGCTTGACGTGCACGACAAAGGCGATCATTGTGTAATCGAGCCACCCTCGACATCGTACAGTCAACTCTCAGAAGAAAACTCGGCCACAAGCAAATGAGTCTAACTCAGAACGCTACATCCTTCACCCAACGAACCCACAAGTAAAGCACCAGAGCCTGACTGTCAAATCCCGGCGAAGCGATGCCTCAACTCCAAGAGACTCGCAAGCCACAAACCCCGCAACCCGGACACAACCCAAAGCACGTCACGGGCGAAGTTCCCTTCTCGCAAGACATGCGCTCACTGAGGGTCTGTCCGCCAAGCTCATCATCCGGCTCTTCAAATCCTGGTGCTCCGTGTGCAGCCGTTTTGGTTTAAAGATTTTGGACTTGATCTTTAGAGGTCTAAAAATTTCAGGTTCGAGGCATGTCGCCGCTTAGGGCTTCGCGCATTGGGCTTACGATTCATTGAAAGCTCATGACCAAAACCTACAGGGATCCATGTGGGTTCTCATCAAATAACCCGAACCTTGAGGGGTTTATAACTGATAATGGTAGTTGCTGGAAATTCCGGCCCCCGATTCGCTTTCAGATAGACTCCCTTGTTGGTGAGGGTTTAGGGTTTCGGGTTTAGAGGTGAGGGGTTGCCAAATGGCCCCTCCGTTACAACGAACTTTTGCAACAAGCCCTAATCGGTGTGGTAGGTTGAGCCATTGCAAACCCCAAGCCTTGGTTGTTGCCTGGGAGAACTTGCATGGTCGGGGTTAAGAGATAGGATTAGGGGGACCCTTGGGGAGATAGACCCTCTAAATGAGGTCCCCTTTAAGAGAGCCGTAAGTACCTAGGAGGGGTGCTTTCATATACGGAGACAGTCTTGAGTTCCTTCCCCGTCCAACACCTCCAAAACACGAGCAATCTAGGAGCCTTCATAGTTAGACTAAGGTTTGGGGGGTCCATTATACTAACGCCGGGGACCTGAAGAATCCTGGTAAGGAGTCCCAAGACCGTAGCTAGTATTGATATTTATTTAAGCCCCAATGATACAGATCCTAGAGCCCTATACAGTCTCAGGACTCCGGACACATACTCAACCTTCCTTACGCAATGCCGAAAACGCCTCCCGCAGAGAACCTGAATTTTACAGGTTATCAGCCCCCTAAACCCTAAACCCTAAACCCTCAACCGCAGCTGAAGTCGACACTCATGAAACTGAGGCTCAGGAAACCCTAAAGACTCAACAGGTGTTGAGGGGAAACTGCGAAAACGCAGACCTCCACGTTCTCCTTCAGCTTCATGCAATCACCTTCGAAGAAGAGGACTCTATTGAGTTTAGGGTTTAGGGTTTAGGGCAGTGACTCCTGAGGGCTACAGGGGTTGAGGCTTAAACGAGCTTCGGATGTGGAAGGGCTTACTTACCTTACATAGTTAGCCTGCATACCAGAACTTTCTTGTAGGTTTCGAGGCCCTCTTATCGAATCGACAGAAATCCCACAAAAAGAAGCTATGGATTCTGGTAGCTTGGGATATGGTGAGGGCGGCTGTTCGACCCTGATAGCAACACGCCAGTGCCATGGTGTGGGGTTTAGGGTGTAGGATTTTATGGTTCAGGGATTCGGGTTTAGGGCTGAGGGTGTAGGGTTTAGGGTTCAAGGTTTATGCACAGTTTAGGGTTTTGGGTTTTGGGGTTTAGGGTGTGGGGCTTATCGTTTCTTCTTGGGGCTCCTGGAACCTGATGCCCTGTTCATGCGCCAAGTGTGGGCATGCCTTCAAAAAATGGAAGCCTGAAGAAACCATACTGCTGGTGATAGAAATCCTGCATAGGGCTTTGGGTTTAGGGTTACCTTATAAGGACCCTAAACTATGGGACTTATGGTCTATTCCTTGTTATGGGCTACTGCAGGAAGTGTATCATCAACCGTAGTAGAAGCCCAGGACATAACCCTACAGGAGGCAAGGCCCCTAAACCCTAAACCCTAAACCCTAAACCCCTAAACCCTAAACCCTAAACCCTAAACCGGAAGGAGCGTCGGGTTCGAGAACTTCGGGGCCTGGCAGGTAGCTTTCTAAATTAGGGTCCCTTTTAGGGTGGTTTAGGGTTTAGGGTTTAGGGTCCTTTTTATAAGGGTCCCGTACTATATTTGGGACCCAAAAAGGGACCCTAATTTAGAGACCTGCCCATGGTACAGAAGTGCCAATTTGCCAATACAAAGCTCTGAAGCGATTCACGTGGGCCTAGCCCCTAGCCCCCAAAACCGAAGCCATAAAACCCTAAACCCTAAACCATAAAACCCAAACCCTAGAAACCTTAAAACCTTAAAACTCTAAAACGCAAAACCATAAACCCCAAAAAAGAACACCTGAAAGCCCTAAGCCCTACACCCCAAACCCTAAAACCTTGCCTGCAATCAAACCGCTGAGGCGGAGCTCGTGGATGGTGCCTTGCCCCGAAAAAAGCATAGGGAGCTCTTAGAGGGCGTTTAGGGGGCTTTTTCGGGCTGTCAGGGTTTTTGTTAGGGGGTCTTTAAAGGGATTTTAAGGGTCGATACCCAGAGGATTTTTAGGGTTTAGGGCTTTAGGATTTAAGGGCTTCGGGTTTTGGGCTTTAGGATTTTAAGGGCTTAGGGTTCAGGGCTTTGGGATTCAAGGGTTTAGGGTTTAGGGCTTTAAGGTTTAAGGGTTTAGGGCTTAGGGCTTTAGGGGTTTAAGGGTGTTGGGTCCAGGGCTTTAGGATTTAAGGGTTTTGGGTTTAGGGCTTTAGGAAATAAGTGTTTAGGGTTAAGGGGTGAGGGTTTAGTTCCAAGTGACAGTATAGTATATGCTGCTGGGGCCAAACATCTACTAAAAAACGGCTATAATGATACTCTTGATGATATAAATCCTGCACTACCTTAAGGACTCTAAACTATGGGAATTATGGTATATTCCGTATTATGGGTAATGCAGGAATTATATCATCAACCGTACTTGCTCCTGGGATACAGGACTTCAGGTGATCCCCACACCGGGAAAGACAAAGCCCCATGTTGGCTGAAAAGGTAGCAGCATACCGCTTAGGGTTTAGGGTTTAGGGCTTAGGGTTTAGGGTCTGGGGTTTAGGGTTCAGGTTTATCCTAAATCCAAAGGCTTGAAAAAAATCTTGTGAACCCCGCAGACAACTATTGAACCCGAGATCCCGCCCCGTTCAAGGAATGCAGCCTAGAACCGGCACCTGTTCAGATTGAGAGTGGTATTTTGTGATGAAACCCTAAACCCTGAACCCTAAACCCTAAACCCTAAACCCCTCTATCATATATTAATTTAAACCTTAATGTCCTTCGTGGTTCGAGGCCAAAAATTCGTGGTTCGAGGCCAAAAATTCG
>CAJNJA010102486.1:0-18639 GCA_905231915.1 Symbiodinium necroappetens
GCCCCAAGCCCAAATCAACAGTCCACACGCGGGCTGCAGGGTTCAGGCCTGTAGTAAACCAGAATCGAAAGTGTAGGATTCCGGGATTTCGGGTTCAGAGTGCGTTGGCTGACGCTTTCCGCGCTTTGCGCCTGCAGGCTTCAGGACACTGAGCTTTACGGCTTTGGGCTCACGTGTTGAGCTGCTTTGAATGCGAGGGTGTGGGAAGGAGGACAGCCATTTCTGAGGTAGGGGCTTTAATAATCAGAAAAACGGTTTGAGGGTATATACATTACCACAATTATAGTAAGGAACCCCCGAAATAGTTTTGGAAATTCTCTAATCTCCTACATTACATACATTACGCCTTTCTGCAACCTCAACCTCAGCCCTCAACCAGCAAAGCCGGAACACATCTAGTAGGCCAATCGGGCACGGGACGTTTCAGGATCTTGCTTGCTCTTTCTGCGGGCTTCTGGCAAAATCCCCCTACAAACGGACTGAAAGGCTAACCCTTTACCCTCAACCTCCCCGGCCCTACCCCTGCTTATGGGGTTAGTACATAGTAGTTTAGCCAGTCGCCTGGGGGTTTCGGCGGCGGCTTGTGTCCGGCTTTTGCAGCAGCCGGGGCATTGGCCCTTACAGTCTGGGAGGATTCGGAGAGCTTCGATGATTCTGAGATTTCGGGGTTCTCGCGAAGGACACTGGTTCAAGCCAGGGAAATGACACAGGCCATTATCTTATCTTATTTATATATATATATACATATATATATATACACGCAATATTGGATCGATCTAACTATCTATCTATCTGTCGGTCTATCTATCTATCTATCTATCTATCTAACTATCCATGTGTATGAATATGTGAATATGAATATATGAATATCTCTCTCGATATTATGTATATATGTGTAATATAGATATATATATATATAGTTAGATAGCATGTGTGTATACATACATACATACATACATACATACATACATACATACATACACACATACATACAGTCAATATATATATATATGTTTCTGTACACAGCATTTGTTTGATTTTGTCTATGTATTAATTGAAGTATTTATGTATTGTAGCGTTTTGACAGTAATTTATGTTCAAGTTACAACGCAAGATAAGTTTCCGTACAAGAAACGCTGTTCCCTTCAAGAAACGTTGTGTAGAGCGAAGGCTTGTTGCTCAGGAAAAACCCTAGGGCTCCAAGTATACAAATATTACCTACTTTGGGGTCTAAAGTCTGTAAATAGTACCTACTATGGGCTGTCTGGAGCCCCAGGGAAATGACATGAGCTTCATGGGCCTTTTTTTCGAGTTGAGCATCCCGCAACCTGGGGCCCATGAGTTGACCGTAATTCCTTACACCAGCTTGTCACAAGCAAGGTGACATGCTAGCATGCCCACTGTACGTCTGTGTGTATATGTATATATAGAACGATTATAGGATTCTATACATACATGTATAATATATACACAGCTCCTTCAAGTCTGAAACTTGACCTGCGCCTATACCACGGACCTTAAGCACGAAAGCCAATTTTTCCATGCAGGCCTGACCATCTCTACATCAGCTGCGCCAGCACCTTCCAAGATGTCGCGTGGCTGTCGCAAGCGACGGAAGACTTCAGGGATCAAACATCTAATCCCAAAATCTAAGCTTACCCCGACCTCCCCAAACACGAAATCTCACACGACTCTGTAGTCTCCAGTGTAATTCCTGTTTGGGGTCGATAAACCCCCCAAGGAACTGCAGACTCTAGACATTTGTAGACTGTAAGACTGTAGGGGCAACCTAAATCGGAGACCCCAACTCGACCTCACCTTGGCATGCAGCTCCGTGCGTTGAGGGATGATAATCCCAAAGGGTCCAAAGTACCTATATGGTAGAATGTAGGTTTTTCATATTAGGAATTGCTATTAACTCTGATTTGGGGAAGTATGCCCCATAACAGAACCTAGGACCCTTTGGGAATAGAATCTAAGCGCAGGGCTCAGACTCAGGGCTTCACGCGACAGAGCGGTGTGGCAACAACGCCCTGCTCCATTGCTCCGTCTCGCAGCGGCTTAGGGTTTAGGGTCTAAGACGTGATTTGGCAATGCTGGGCCTTGCCGTGAAAGCTGGCCTCTCCACACACCACGCTGTCCACGAAGACTTTCCTCTGCGAGCGCGGCAACGTGGCTGGCCTGTCCCATGAGCTCGCCGTCTCTTGGACCGTCCCATGTTTCATTTTTTTGACATGGGGTGTGGAATGGATGGGCTATGGGTGCACCGGAAATCACATGTGTAGAGACTTAGGTAACACATGGTACGAGTAAAATCCAGAACCTGAACCCGAAAACATGTCAACGCTGAAACTTACAGGCCCAAAACCCCTAAACCCTTAAAGCAAACCCCAACCCCTCTCAAACCTCAAAGTTCCAGGTGCCTGACTCTCGCTGGCATAAATCTTCGATTGTGATCGCTCAGGTGGGAGGATGGAGGCTAAGTTTTTGGGATTGGGGCTTAGAAGGACCAATTATGGGATCCTTGGGAGATGGAATTTCACACTCCTCCCAAGTTCGCTGAGGTTACCAAGCCTACAGTTAGCGTATCTTCATACCATAGACTGTCTCCGGGAAAAACAATGCAACGCCACAAACAGGACTTCACTTCCACAACCACCTGAGAACCTACACACGAATATTTCCCATACTCGAGTGCAGTTCTTGCTTGTCCGGTCTTCTAAGGGAACTAAAGGTTAAACTTCAGGAGGGGGTTTCTAGTACCTCCAGAATGGTAAAGGTTACCTCTACTGTTAGGACTTTCTACATAAGGGTCCATGTACCCAACTAGTGTTTGCTTTTGCCGCACAGTACTTCCATTACAGGGCTTTAAGGACAAATCATATACTATATATTTGGGTACATGGACCCTAGACCCTCGTGAGATCGGAGGCCCGACCTGGTTCCTCTCTCTGAGGGAGATCGTCGCCACGCCTTCGACCAGCGGCCGAGGGAATCCAAGGTGTTTCTACTTGACAAACTCAGGGTTTGCGATTTAGGGCTTAGGGTTTTTTCGTGTTGCGGGTTTGGGGACTGGAGGCAGAAGGGGTTTGAAGCTCTCATCTCAGTGCGTGTGCTTTTGAGCTGCATGCTGCATCACTAACAATGACAATGTTGGCCCATTGAACCCTATATTCTCAAGGGGCCCTACTGTGGCAAAACTGGAGGATGATTCCGAAGGAACATGCAGATTACCTATAGTCTCCATTGCAGTTGCCTTCTTTTTGGCTTCACCAGTGATGAGTCTAGGATCGTATAACTTTTCAAGTCTTTTCTCAAACGTGCCGTATATGTTTGGGACCCCCAAAAGGGATAATTTAGAGAACTACCAACGGTTTGGGAGTATAACAAAATATAGTTCTGATAATGAACCCTATAAAGAAAAATATTGATAATTCTTTCGGCCTCTATATTTAATAGGTAGGTTCTGACCCTAAACCCTAAACCCTAAATACCACCACAGCAGCCTCGAGTGGTCGCTCTCGAAGCTGCGACTCCGGCCTCTGGCGACGGCTTCTGCCAAAGATGGTTTAGGGCTTTCGGGATTTGGTGGTCAGGCTGTAGGATTTTAGGGTTTTGGTTTAAGGCTTAGTAATTTTGGGTTTTTTTTTAAGCACCTTTTTCCGTCAGCACCCCAACAGAATCCACTCGGAAGCAGAAAGTGCACAGCAGGGGAAGCAAAAGCCACCCTTCAGCTCAGACGTCACCACGTGTACCGCAAGGCCGTCAGTTTTCGGGCACATGCCCCTGGTCAGTCTCTTCAGCGTCGCCAGAGCCACCACCCGCGTCACCGTCCCGATCAGACAGCGCATCATCAGAGGGAAGAGGCGCAATGGAGCCATCTCGACTGCGACTGCGTTGACGAACAGCTTCCGGAGGGCGAAGATCTGGTGCAGAAGGTAGAGCAGCTGTACCTGGTTGTCCTCGGGGGCGACGCGGTCGTTCACGTAGAAGAGGACGAGGTCGCGGTTGCCAGTTGCGGCGCCTCCCATAACGCCCTTGGCTGTCCAGGCGCCGAAGTCCAGGAAGCATCTCCCCGTCCGGTAGCGTGCCAACTGGGGTCCTCTCATCGCGCTGGATGACAAAGAGCTGGTCGTCCAGGGACTCACTCACCGCATCCGAGGTGGGCATGGACAGACCTTCTTGGGCATGAAGATGGCGAATGTGTGCCCGCCAGATCCGGCGCCTGTAGCCAGCCACAGTAGCCCGAGGAGTAGACGCCGGGAACTGGGGCCAGACTTGCGACGTGTGTGCCGGCAGGCCAGGCATCAGCAGAAAAGTGGGAGTCGTAGCAAGCCCACTGGTACTGGAACTTGACGCGCCTGAGCCAAACTGTGCTTCACGCCCCACCGCCCACCAGATGTTGCGTTCCATCGCCGCGCCGTTGAAGGAGACCGCTGTTACCGGAGGGCCCATCCAGTGGACTAGCTCCTCTATGGCCGCGTGCAGCAGCCTCTGCTCATGCTGCAGAAAGCGTAGACGATCTAGGAGGCGTCGTAGGACTTGGTCACGATCACCATGGCTGGCCAAAATGGCTTGAAGATTCACAACATCACGAACAACGTCTGCTGGCCAGAGCCCGTTCGAGGAGGTCGTCGTAGTCGTTGAGGTCCAGACCAAACCCAAAGTCACCCCAGGCACCACAGTCTCAACTGCAGCAGTCGCTGACCAGGAGGTCTCCTCGTCGCCCACAGTAGTCTCGTGGAAGGTCCAGGTCGTCAAAGTCGAGCACGTCGTTGTAGTGGTAGTTGTCTCCTCATCTTCCTCCGGTTCTCTCCAGATGCCCGGGAGGTCCACGGGCGCCAAGCCAGGACGAGCCCAAAACGGTAGTGCAGGCGGGTCCCCTCGCAGGGTAGCCGCATGCATTGCACTGGCTTCCGCATCCTCTTCACCTTCACTGTGTTGCACGGGTGTCGCGTCGGTACTGCCAGCACTGAGGCTCCTTGTCCTCGAGCGGCTGCGCGAACGTGCGTGGGCCATGGGCGCAGGGTCAGTCGAAGAGGACGGGTGTTCATCTCCTCTGTCCCCTGGCCCTCCTGTTCCAAGTGAGGCGGTCTCCTGCGGCTGGAGTGGGGTGTTGACATGTCTCGCAACGATCTCATTGCAAAGGTCACCATATTGGCTGATCCAACGAAAGAATCTCAACACTTCGGTTTCACGTCGAGGGACACGTTGTACTGGTACGAAGCCACGATGCACCAACCTCCTATGTAGCACTTCCAGCAGGTACTCGAGGGAGTCCGCACAGTCCTCGATTTTGGGTTTAGGGGTCAGGGGTTTAGGGCTTTCGGATTTGAGGGTTTTGGGTTTTCAAGAATGGGCAAACGGGGACTCCGAAAATTGCATGTGCTCGCTTTTATCCTGACCCTCTCTTCCTCCACAACCCCCCCCCAAATGTCCAACCGGAGTATTCCTTCTCTATATTCAGGCCCTGCGTCTAGAAACTGCCACCTAGCATCCCGAACCTGACCGGGATGCGGAGAGGAGTCCCTGGCCAAGACAGTCATGATCAGGAGTTGGGGTCTTAAGACATAGGATTTCGAGGAGCGTCAAGCCGAAGGCCGTGATGTATCCCAAAACTAAAGGAACATATTTTCCACAGGCCCGCCTACCTTGGAGAAAGTTTTGAGACAAAATACAATGCAGGTCACAGACCTCACACTAAGCCTAAGCCACAGACAAACCTAAACCGAACTCGAGAGAATTTAACACCCTAAACCCTAAACCCTACACCCTAACCCCTCAACCCTACACCCTAAACCCTACACCCTAAAACCCTAAACCCTGAACCCTAAACCTTACGATACAAGTCTGCAGAGGACTCGGCTCCGACGTTGTGGCGACCGACCTCACTTGAGCTTGAGGGTCGGGCTTTGTAGAACCCTTAAGGGTTTAGGGTGTTAGGGGTTTAGGGGTTTAAGGGTTTAGGGATCTAGGGGTTTAGGGTTTAGGGTTTAGGGACATAAGGGGTTCTGTAAGGGTTCTGCAAGGGTTTAGGGTTTAGGGTGGTCGGGCTTTGTAGAACCCTTAAAGGGATCTGTAAGGTTTTCCTATATTCGAGGGATGTATAAGGGTCCTTTAGAGGGTCGGGAGACTTATACAGAAAGTTTCGGGGTCAAGTAGACCTACAAGGCCCCTAAAAGGGGTCCTAACTGGGGCACGAAGCCTTGGGTAGAAGAAGGCTCAGAGTAACTTAGGGTTTAGAGCCAGTTCAGAGGTCAAATTTAGGATAAGGGTCTTGGGTACCCTTTAGGATTTAGGGTTTAAGGCTTTAGGATTTAGGGCTGGCTCTTAAGGGTCCTGAAAGTTGTTGTTGTTCTTCATGGGTTCTACAATCAGGGCTTCGGCTCCATGGACGCTGTTGTGTCTCAATGGGGTTGCTATCTAGTGACTTTGGGAAGTCTGCGCGGCCGAAAGTTTAAGGTTGGTAGTTGGGTTTGGAAGTGGAAGTCTTCTGGGACAGCGGCTAACAGAACGCAGTGTCCGGTGTCCATGGTTTGACAGGCTCTCATGGAAGGATTGTTAATCTAGGGGCGTTGCTACGGTTAGGGAGAACTTACAGCATAGTTATAGCTAAATAGGAATTGAAAACGAATGGAAACTGGATCAGTCCTGCTGAGGTACTGTTGCACGCAGGGCGTGCCAGGCCTCACGAGTTAACGTGGAGACCTGCCAATACAAGCAAGCCTCGGCTCTGAGGCTCTTGATGTCCTCCTGCATCGACTGCACAACGGCCTCCCAGCACGCTGGACAGTATGTTCCATCTAAAGGTGACCCCTCCCAAGTCGCATTGTCTTGCCAGGCAGGACTTAACCGAGGGCTTGGCAGTTTCGTGTCTTGCAATACACCACCAGCGCCATAGTCCCTGCGGCGACGTTTAGGTCTTCCAGTGATTCCAGGCTGTCTCACCTCCAACTCCTGTATGGCAGTCTGGTCCGACGGGAGTGAATCTCCACAACAACTGCTTGCAAAAGGAACCTTTACCAATGATGACTTCGGACGCAGGCTGTCAAACCCTTAACCCGTCAACCCCTAAACCCTTAACCCGTAAACCCCTGAACCCTAAACCCTAAACCCCTTATAAACCCTAAACTCCGAAAGCCCGCCCCTAAACCCCTAAACCCCTAAACCCCTAAATGCCAAACTCTGGAAACCCTTGACTGGGTGGTTCCTGGCGGCGGTCATAAGGGTTTGGGTTTTGGGTTTAGGGTTTAGGGTTTAGGGTTTAGGGGTTTAGGGGTTTAGGGTTTAGGGGTTTAGGGTTGCAGTTTGTCTTTCTGAAAACTCTGAAAGAATGTAGAATAGCGAACCAGAGCGGTGTAGCAGATGCGATCACATGTGCACAGGGTTGAAGGTTTAGAGTGTCACAGACATCATGTACTACCCTAAACCCTAAACCCTAGTCTTGGTTAACAGGAGCTTTCCATTTGTTGGTAAGAGCTTTGCATACAATTCCTCCTGCCGGCTCGTTAGTTACCACATTGGTAGTTAGGGTCCCTTTTTAGGTCCCCAATAATTATAGTACGGCAACCTCATAAAAAGGACCCCCCAAAGGAACCCTAAATTGGAGAACTACCCACATGTATAAAAGGCTTTTGGAGACCCTACATACAACACACACACACACACTGACAGTTGACCTTGCTAACAAACATCCTTTCGAATCCGTACAGCTTCGCTTAAACAAGCTCTAAACATAACCTAGAATCCCGTATGACACCCTGAAAAGAAAACCTTAAGGAAGCATGGCGGTCATCTGACAAGAAACCCTGAATCCAGTGTAGACTTTCAGCTGAACCAAGACCAAACCGTATAGGTCCAGCCTGAACACTTGTATAAGACACCAAGCAAAACCTCTATTCTTCATAAACCCTGTGAAACCAGTTCAAGCTTAAAGTGCTCCTGAACCCTGAACCCTTGCCAGCTGTAGAACCCATTACGCTATCCTATGGGACGTTTTGGAATATCTGGAAGGTAAGATCCTACAAACAAGCAGGTCAACCCCCGAAGGACCCTCAAGGTCCCAAATCCTAAGCCCTGAACCCTAAACCCTAAACCCCTAAACCCAGATCCTAAGCTTAACCTTGTACCCTTACCATAAGTGTCTGAGATCGGGACTCCGCCCCGGCGGAGAGCGACCTTGCTACTGAAACCACATAACAAAGCGCCCCTCTCAAAAAAAATGGTTGGGCTTTTTAGGGCCTATAAGATTTAGTTAAACATACGTTTTCTTTTGGAGGTAGGCTTAGCGCTTAGGGGGTAAATCAGGGTTTGCAAGGGGCTAAGGGCTTTAAGCCCCTTTTTGGGGCTTTCGGGCTTTTGTCACCTGTGAGGCTTGAGAGCTGAGGGTGTTTAAGGGTTTAGGGTCTTGGGGTTTAGGGTTTTAGGGTTTTAGGCTTTAGGGTTTAGGTTTTTGGGGTTTAGGGCTTTAGGGTTTCAGGGCTTCAGGGTTTTAGGGTTTTAGGGTATTAGGGTTTAGGGTTTTAGGGTTTAGGGCTTAGGGCTTTTAGGGTTTAGGGCATTTTAGGGTTTAGGGCATTTTAGGGTTTCAGGGTTTTAGGGCTTTAGGGTTTTAGGGTTTAGGGTTTAGGGACCCCGTGAGGTTTGGGGGTAGGCTAAGGGATGTTTAGGCTTCTGGGTCTGGGTTTGTTTTAGGGTTCAGGTTGTAAATTTTGAAGGTTTAGGCTGATCATCAGTCAGGGATTGAGGGTATAGGGATTTTAGCTTTAGGCTGTAGGGTTTGGGATATAAGGATTAGCGTTCAGGGCTTTTTGGTTTTAGCTGTAGCGTCAAGGCTCTGTCAAAGAACTGGTGAGTTCATGTAGGCCCCTCAACAGAAAGAAGGTAGGCATTATCTATGTCTTTGTATGTGTATGTATATATATATATATGTATATATATATATATATGTACGTTCCGCAATAAGTGCTTGTGGTCGTGCAAGCCAGGCTTCGTCATACAATTTGTGAGTTCTGCTTGCATAAAGCAGGTTGAAACATTGCAGCCTCGGGTCTCAAAAGCACAGCGTGTGGACGCACGATGCGGCAGTACTACACGGACAAGGCTTGCGGAGTGCATGTATGTATGTATGTATGTATGTATGTATGTAAAAATACAGATATATACGCACACACACACACATACATACATACATACATACATACATACATACATACATACATATATATATATATGCACACATATTTATGTATTTATTTAACTATGTCCATATTTATTTTAGTTGTGTTATATTGTATTTGCTTGTACACATGTACATATATATGTATGTATGTATATAAATATATATATATATATCTATGCAATATACACTTGTGTACAAATATATGTATACATGCATGCAGACTTTTAGCCCCATGCTCATGCTGAACTCCTAGTGTCCGCTCCACCTTACACCATCTAAAGCCCCGTGAATACTAAGTCCTTGCGGATCCTTATAGAAGCTACTTTTACCATTACGAGTAATATTGTTGTTGTGATGATGCGTATTCTTCTTATTATCAATATCCTTACTACTATTAAAGTTATATATATATATATGTAGCTGTAATGTCGCAACATGTTCAATACCTATTCTACCCTGCAAATGAAACGCAGTGGCTACAGTAGTCGGATGCAGGCTTGAGAGCTCGGGGTTTGAGGTCTAAAACCCGAAGCCCAACATAAACCCCGTAGCTTTAGGCCCTAAGCCCTACGCACCATGCATATCCGACAACTCCGACTAAACCCTAATTACTCCCCCCTGTAAACCCCAACACATGAAACCCTACAAGCCTCAACCCATAAGCCCTGTAGGAGTTATCAAAAAGCGATTATACATCCCTTTTAAAGAGCCCTTGTAAGACTCTCAGAAGACCTGAACGCTAAACCCTAAACAAACCCCACCAAACCCCTCGCAACCCGAAACGCTAGAAACCCATGAAACATGTCTTGCTCGAGGTCCGAACTGCGACGCCGATCGTCTCGGAAGCCTCCTTGCGGGGCACAGGGCGTGAGCTCTTTTTTCTAAACGAAGAGCTTCCGTTTTCATTTCACAGTGTTAGCAGGTTCTATATTCTAAAACAACGTGTGTGTGTATATATATATATGTATATATACACACATGTGTATATGTGTATTTATATAATATAGTATAAGTATGGCATTTTGTCAAAAGGGTGGTTTCATGAACTTCTACACTCCATGACTGAGGATCCTCGAGGTGTTGAGGTGTTTCTGCCAGCAACCAATAGAGAAAGATCATGTAGAAACCTGAACAAAGACTGATATTCTTGTGCTTGAGTTTAGGGTTTAGGGTTTAGGAAAGTTTAGGGTTCAGGTTTTAGGGCTTAGGGTCAGCACTTTGTACTACGACTGCTATGCTGACTTGAACCTACATTAGATCGAAATCCTGTGGGCTACCTGCGCCGGTGCCGATTTCCATGGAACAAGCTTCATGCACATGCTAGGGTTATCCATGAAATGTAAGCCCTAAACCATCAATCCTAAACCCTAAACCCTAAACCATGAACCCTAAACCCTCAACCCATGAAGGCAACAGCCCCCGTTTTACAGCAAGGCCTGGAGAACCTGCTTCAACAATGTGCTGCAATACAAACAGATTCCAACATGAGCCACCTTCACTAGCACGCAGCCGGCACTCTGCTGGTTTTCCTTGCTTAAGGGCACAACAGGATGACCGTTCTGATTCTGTGGTGTTTAGGATTGGGATCAGGGTCTGGGGGCTTCCGGATCTGCGGATCTGGGATTAAACTTGGAGTTGGTTAGGGTATAGGGTTTAGGGTTTAGGTGACCCAAACCATATGCTGGCGGCTAGGGCCAGCAGCGAAAACGCCTCTTGACAGATAAGATCCAACCCTGAAGTACAAATGCCGATAAACAAGGTAAACATGCTGCTGGATAATCCGTCAAAACGCCAGAAGCTTAAAGCAACTGACCCTAAACCTCTAATTACAGCCTACATGGGCCTACATATATCATCTGAAAACCCAACACCTTGACCCCCACACCGGCGTCAAATACCCTGCCGGCCTTTTCCTCGGTTTCGCTTGCCCTTGCCTGCGGCAGGACAGGCCCCGAACTGAAAGGACCCAAGAAATCAGGGCTTAGGGTTTAGGGTATGATGGCTTTTGTCAATGCTTGTTGTACGGTTCTGACACTATCTAGTTTTTCGGTCGCATAAACAAGGCTTTATACAGACTCATTTTGAAAGATTATAGGTGAGGACTTCAAAAGTTCAAAGGGGACTCGTGGCTTGAGGATGAGGATACATCTTGGGGTTGGGATAGTAGCGATGTAGGTTCGCATTCGGGAGAAAACATGATCATTGCTTGGTCCGAAAAACGAGTACCTTTGAAAGGGCTAGCTTGGTTTCTTATGAGTGATAGGTCCAAACAAGTTGAATTCAAACCTTGATTGGATCGGAGATTCTGCCTTGTCCCTAGCCATACAATAGGGTCTGCCGAAAAGGTATTACATCCTCTGGGGGATATAGACCCTCTCAATAAGGTCCCGTTGAAGAGAGCCATAGGTAAGGGGTAAGAAGGGTCCCCTTGAAGGGGCCTCCCTCATACATCCGAGGATAATGAACACTTGGGACCCTTTAAGGACCCAGATCTTCCAGCATCGTTGCTCCTTCATCCCGTCAAGCATAATCGCGGTCCTCCCCGAAACACTCTAAGCCCCAAACCCTAAACGATAGTTAAGGTACGTTCCTTAATTACGGGATATTGGGATATGGGTAGTTCTCTAAATTAGGGTCCCTTTTTGGGTCCCCAAAAAAAACGGCACCCTCATAAATAGGACCCCCACAACGGACCCTAATTTAGAGCACCAGCCACATGTGGGGGAACAGAAACCCCAGGCAAGTTTCGGAGCCAGGCGCCTCCAACGCAGGGGGTTACTTGGAGGGTCAGTAGGTAGGGTTTAGGGTTTAGGGCTTGGGGTTTAGGGTCTATTATAGACTTGTACGTATCATAACCCCAATGAGGACGCATAAGTTTTCGGGGTACTTATAGGCCTGCTTGTTACGGAGCTTCTGGGGCTTACAGGTTTTTGGATCCTGTTCTGGTTCGTTCCGGGCTACTACAATACTGTAATGACCTATATTTTAGAAGCCTTCATATTATACCAGAACAAGGTTGTGGGAGAGGGGCCTCTTATGCTTTATATGTTTGCATACGGACTATACGGCGACAATGTTACTAACTAGTCCGACCCACATATCATTTGTGTTCTTACCGCTTTGGATGTTGTTTTGTTAGTCTACCTATAGTCTCCATTGTAGTTCCTTTTGTTGGTTTAACCAATTCTATATTAAGGATCCTAAAAGGTAACCCCAAAAAGAGACTCTAGGCAGACCGGAATGTCGCATAAGTACGATCACAAGCGGGCGAAATGTGCAGTTGGAAAATTTTAAAGGTTTAGGGTTTTTTTTTTTGAAGGCCTTTTTCCACCGAAGCAGTGAGCCCAGAACGGGCAGGCTGTCCTTTAGGGTTTAGAGTTTAGGGTTTTAGGGTTTAGGGATAAGTCGTTCGCCGTCCACTTTGGCTGCAGTGTCCACCCAGGGGCGCTTCAATTAAGGAATGTACCTTCAGGCATAAAACCTGAACCCTAAACCCTGGTTAAGGCCTTCACTAGACCCTGGGGCGCCAAATAGCCCAAAGTAGGTACTATTTACAGACTTTAGAACCCAAAGTAGGTAACATTTGTATACTTGGAGCCCTAGATGGCTTACACATGGTCATGAAGTTTGGGCATCCTGCATCCGAACCCCGAAGACCGGATCAAACCGCCACAACCGCGAGGTTCCTTTAAGGGCTCCATTTATTAAGGGATTCCCTTAAAAGTACCTTTAAGAGCTCCTTCTTTTCGGGGGTTCCCATAAGGGTCCCTTTTAAGAGCTCCTTTTTTAAGGGGTTCCCTTAAGAGTACCTTTAGGAGCTCCTCTTTTAAGGGGTTCCCTTACGGGTACCTTAAAGGGTTCCTCTCATAGCAAACCAGATAGCTCAGCCTATAACCGCGCCTTAAACGCCATTTTTTTGAGCCTGCAACCGACTGAAACCCGAACCCCCAGACCTCGCGACCTGAACCTTCCTGCCCCAGCGAAGTTGCTTCTTAAAGGTCTTTCATAGCTTTACGCTGGATAAGATCAGGGCTACTAGAAGGACTGCAAGAAGGGTTCTACAGCTTGGGGTTCCGGGTTTCGATAGCATCTTGCCGTTTGGGTTGCGGGCTTAGCTTGGGAGTCAGAAACAATTCCTGCTACCAAACCCTAAACCCTAAAACCCTTAACCCTAAACCTGAAGACCCTAAACCCTAAACCCTGAAACCTGATACCCTAAACCCTAAGCCCAAAACTCCTAAAACCCTAAACCCCAAACCCGAAGATCCCGCCTTTACCTCGGCCTTTCTCGCCCTTTCTCTCGCCCTTTCCCTTCTTGCCGCCTCCTCGGCAGAATGCATGCTTGGGGTTTAGGGTTTAGGGTTTTAGGGGTGTGCGGGTTTAGGGGTTTAGGGTTTAGGGTTTAGATGTCTATTAAGTCTCCATTCCAGTTCTAGTTCCTTTGTATGGCTGAATAACCAGTTCTATGTTTAAGATATTTCCAGATCTTAAAAGGTAACCCCAAAAAGGAACTACAATGGAGACTTCTAGCTTCATTCGTCGGGGGACCCAGGACTGGGGCGGCTTGTGGAGCACCGGTTTGGCGATTAGAGCCTTCGGTGTGTTGCTTGTGAGTTGGGGGTTTAGGGGTTTAGTGTTTGGGGCTTTCGGTGTGCTGCTTGTGAGTTAGGGGTTTAGGGGTTTAGGGTTTAGTGTTTGGGGCTTTCGGTGTGCTGCTTGTGAGTCAGGGGTTTAGGGGTTTACCTCAACCTCCCAAAGTAGGTAGAACAATGGCCCAATACCTATACAAGGCTATGTATTATTCTAGCTGCCCTAGGGCTATTATTCTACACGCTCTCGGGTAGGGCTTAGCCTCAGTTAGATCGGGGTTTCTTCAACAGCGGGTCTTATGTGATTGGGCCTTTATGCAAGGGTGTTGTGTGAAAAAGTTCGGAACGATGTCTAGGGTGCCATAGGCCTCAAAGTTGCGTGGGTTTTTGTGTTTGCTTTTCTGGAGACGGGGGCGGGGTGAACAAGGCTAAGTATATGCTCTAGGTACATAGAGACTTCAAACGCAGGAGCTATATCAATGCTTGCCAGAGGATCCTATCGCAGGTGTTTGTGTGGAGGTTGACGGTTTCAAGTTCGGTGTTTACCTACAGAGTCAAACCCTACCCCTTTTTTAAGGCACATAGCTTCCTGGTAGGATATGTTATATAGAAAAATCAGTACCTCAGAAAAGGGGCAAAGTGCGCCATGTGCCACGGGAATCTCATCGGTTTCCTAGCATTCATTCACGGCCCTACAATCTAAACCCAAACATTGGGCACTAAATGGAAAACATGTCATGTGCCGGGTCAGGGTAATATAGGCCCCTTGTAGGGATCTGAACATTTTTAATCATATCCCGGTTAGTCCGGGTGTAATTAGTTATACTACAAAACCCAAACACCCTATCTCATGAAACCCTAGAAGATGCTTATATTGCCTCATTCTACGGCCTGTGGCTTAGTTACCGTGCTGTTTAGGGACCTTAATCAGTAATCATTCTGTTGATGATATAAACCCTGCATTACCTCAAGGACCCTAAACTATGGGAAGTACGGTATATATTCCCTACTGTGGGCAATGCGGGATTTATATCATCAATCATTCGAATGGGGTTTGATAGGGCTTTGTGGGATTTGTTTAAACGTGCTTGTCTAGAAGCCTTACTGGCTCAAATATGATTTGGGTTTAGGGTTTAGGGTTTAAGGGGGTTTATCATATAGGGTTTGGGGTATAGGGACTGTTTAGGGTTTGGAACGCTACTGACAACTATGGAATACTGCTCCCAGTTTGCGCAGGACCCCCCATAATGAGCAGTGGTTTTTGATCGCCAGCGCCTAAGATGTGAGACTTATGACAAGCAACCCACATCCACGAAGCTCGATGCTTTCCTCTGCTCCACCACTCGTTCACATTTCACACTTGGTGCGTGAGGTCTGTAGGGATCTTCGACTGCATCTAGAACTTTTACCCAGAGAACCCAATACCCCTTAATTAAGGAATATACCTTAAATTATAGGGGCCTTTTTGTTATGATTTAAGGTATATTTCTTAATTCAGGGGTATTGGGTTCTCTGGGTAGGTCCCGCCCACATCGCTCTAAAGCCCAACCCCGGGTTAAAAAAAACCGAACTAAAACTACACCCTCAGCCCTACACCCTAAACCCGCAACACATTAAACAGCCTGAACTTTCCTTGGCTCTGGTTTTGCTTGCCAAGCGGCTGTGGCGGCTCTGAAACACTTTCAGACAAAGCCCGATCTCCTGCGGCTGGAGGGTTCAGGGCTTTAGGGCTGCAAAGGTTTTAGGGTTGATATAGGGTTTTATGGGGCTAAGGGCCCCAGGGCTCTGGGGCTGTTAGGGTTTCGGATTCTGGGGTGAGGCTTGATATCGGGTGTCAGGGTTAAAGGTTGAGGGTTCAGGCCTTTAGGGCTTTAGACTTTTTAAGGGTGAAGATCTTTGGGTACGGGATGTGCTCAAATAGGATGTGCCCCTACTGATATATAAGAACCTGAGCTTAAACCCTAAACCCTAAACCCCTAAACCCTGAACCCTAAACCCTAAAACCCTAAACCCTAAAAAGTAAAAAAAATCGCAAAGGCATGTGGCCTCCCAGGGCAGACCAGACAATGAGTACGACGCCGTTTTTGTTCCTTAAAATCCTTGTCTCAAGACCAAGAGGGTCGAGACAGACTACTATTGTTGATGATACAGGGTGGCGAACTATTGGATCTAAGTTTAGAGGTTTGGGTTTAGGGTATTATGGGAATTATGGTATATTCCTTACTATGGGTACTGCAGGATGTATGCCATCAACCGTATTATGGAATCAGGTCCCCCCCAAAACCATCATCCGGATGATCCTTTTGGGACTTAGTTCCGCAAATGGGTAGTTTATATGGACCCTCTGGGAAAGAAAGCTCTGAAGACGACCCAGAAGCTTCAAGCAACCCAACACACAAAACCCGAAGCTCAACAATCCATTTCTATACCAGGGTTTAGGGTTTAGGGTATATGGGTTTAGGGTGTAGGGTGTAGGGTTTAGGGGTTTAGGGGTTTAGGGTATAAGCCCAGCTACTTCTGCAGAGAACTTGATGCATGGCTTACAGGTGACCCTCAGCCTCTTTTGCTCATGTTTTGTTGCGTCAGAGCTTTAATCGTTCAATGCTGCAGGTCTGGAAGGTTTACAAGGTTTTACGTTTGACGGCACAGATGTATGAGGACCCCCTGAGCAAGACACATATATCTTCAGGGAAAAAATGATTGTGCGCGCATCTGCGGGCACGTGAGGGAGAAGCTCTTCTGCCGAGGGAATAGAAAGCATGATGCACGAGCAGTTCTGGAAGGCCTTCGGTGAATCGTCGAAATTTTGCCGCAATCATTCGGAGTCTTGACGTCTGTCCGTTCTATGACCCCCTACAGCGGTCAACTTGAGGATCGAAGCCAGAAAACACAGAATCTTCAATCCAAGCATAGAACTAGGAGTCCTCGCTACACCCCCTTGGGACCATGACAAAAAGCAGTATCTTAAACAAGTCCTTGGGTGTAATTACATCATTATCGTTCCTAGGGAGAGCTTACTTGCATGGGCTGCTGCTGCTGCTGTTGCTATTGCAGGGGAAAGTGGAAAGCAACTCAAGAGCCCCCATGAAATTCAACCAGCAGTGTCCGGATGCTCGAAAAGGTTGAAGCGCATCTCCTCACCATCCTGCACAAAAGATGTTGTCAGTTGTGAAGGAAGGGAGGCACAGGCCAAGAAAGTGTCGATGGTTATGGAACTCGAAACAGACTGCCCTGACGTTTAACACTCCGTTGCGCCTTGCAGGAACTCATGGCGACGATGCATTTTCTGTGTCGGCTGTGTCATGACATGGCTACAACCAGGATCGGTTGTACTCCATGATGCCATCGGTTTTTTGTGGGGCGAACATGCCGCAACATGAGATCACGGCACTACAAAGTTCCTTATTGTTCGAATGACTGCGCCAAGTCCGGAGTCCATCTTGCGCCTCATGGTACATGTTCTTCCTGATGGTGTCGAGCAATTCAGTCCTTGAGTGGCGACCTGACAAGGACATGTCACGGCTTATGGGCTTGTTTATAGACCACACCAACCGAAGCATACCGGTCCGTGGGCTAAGCTGGTGTTGCAGAGTCAAACACACGTCCATGCTTGTTCGTCTAATACAGAAACAGGGACAGACACACAAACGGACGGACAAACAGACAAATAAGAGAGAGAGAGAGAGAGTGAGAGAGTGAGAAGGAGGTATCGTGAATGAAAGGTTTGTGTTCCTGGGGCTTGGCCTTTGGGCTTGCACTGCGTTCCGTTTCCAGGTCAAAGACAGCAAGGTCATTTTCATTGTACTGCATAGACGGAGGGTGTTTCCGAAAATCTGGGACTCTGATAGAGAGTCAGAGGCCAAGGCTCGCTGTGACAAGGACCCCTACATGAGGTCAAGTGTGCCTTTTTTGCATGAACCCAGGCATACCCGTTATGTGTGTATATATATCTATATATATCTATCTGTGTGTGCGCCAAAACATATATCCAGATGGAACGAGCTTGGCTCATGCACAACAGGTTTGCTTTCGACCCGGCCGTCACGCCAGAAGGTCGCGAGATCGTCGACTCCGAAGGTCCCCTCCTCCAAATGCGGTTGGAAGTCCAAAAGGGGCTTCTTGGATTCTACACGGCTTTGGGTTTCGGGTTGGGTTGGGGCTCCCTGGTAAATATGATCTTCATTCCGAGGACACTTACCAGGGCCCAATCCCTTCTAAAGCCGAAGTTGCTGGCTTCCTGTGATCTGTGGCTAGCGGTTTTAGGGTTTACTGGCTCTGGTTTGGGGCTGAAAGGCTTATGGTTTGGGGGTCTGGGTTCAAGGGCTTCGGGCTTGTGGAGTGTATGGTTTGAGGCTTGGCTTCTCGTTAGTTAAAGCAGGAAAACGTCGACCTTGTACCTAGAAACCCTCGAAACCCCAACAAACCGCCAGCAGCCTATCCTTAGAGATCTGTAACCCTGAAGCAAGCATAGCACTGAACCCTGCAACCTAAACCTGAACCGCGTCTGCTTGTTCAAAATCACAGTCCAAACCGGCCAGAGACTGAAGTTGACAACAGCACACCCAGAACCTCCATCTAACCTCTCTTCGCACCAAACTGTCGGCTGTTAGGGGTCATGATTCATGTGTATATGAAGGTATGTGCATATATATATACATACATACATATATATATATACACACACATCCACATCCACATCCACATCCACATCCACATCCACATCCACATCCACATCCACATCCACATCCATACATCCATACATCCATACATCCATGCATGCATGCATGCATGCATACATACATATACACACCCCTGTTTCAGCAACATGACGTTCGGTGAAGGATTTGGACAACATGAATATACCTCTCT
>CAJNJA010102497.1:0-18639 GCA_905231915.1 Symbiodinium necroappetens
AGGGAGGGAGGGAGGGATGGAGGGATGGAGTGACGGAGGGAGCCAGATGCGAGCTGATCAGGCGTCATCCATGCCGCCTTCGCAGCCCGTCGGAGAGCGTCATTGGGGCTCGCTTAGGTTCCCAACGTCCAAAAAAATGGCAGAAAGACTGCTCGAGAGCACCCTCACCATGACCCGCGCCCTCTTTGCGAACACACCTGTGCGACACCCACATAGTATCATTGACAGTCACCCTCGTATGTGTCAAAGAAAGTGGCACTCATAGTTGTGCTGACCGTCCCGTAGTACGTAGTGACCGCATCTTATCGGCTAGAACGATTGGCCCGAGCGAAATGAGTTTCCGATCCTGGAACGAGAAACACTACCAAGCTCTTACCCCTACTTCACATGGGCAAGCTGGTGACACGGTTGCTGGCGAGCTTCGTATGGCACGACTTGGCTTGCCGTCAACAGCGCAGATCGTGCTGCCGCCCAGCCGAAGCCTCTCCCGAAGGCTGCGATGCCTTCCTGCAGTCTGCTGCGCGGATTTTTAAAAAACATCTAATATGCAGCTTTGTTCTGATGCATCAAAGGGTTTAGGCCATGTGTAACAGGCGCAACAAGGTCCTCCTGCAACATGCTTCGAAGAAGCTGCAGCTCTCCAACTGCACCCGGCCGCGCTTGGAGGCGCACTTTTAAGACTTCGAAAGGGTTCCCGACCACCGTCGCCAGCACGCCAGCAGCCAAGGCGCCCTGGGTCTTGTTGCCCGCTGCTTGCTGCAGTGGCTCACAGAGGCCGATGCGGACAGAGCCGTAGGTGGCCGCCCGCAGGCCCGCGGCTCGCACGCCCGAGAAGAGGCCTGGCAGGCCCACCCTGGACTGGAACTTCCCCCAGAAGCTCACGAAGCGCCGGATGCTGAAGGAGTCCGCCTGGCTCACATGCTCCAAGGCTTCTTCCTCATACCCTTAAGGCAACCACAGTAGGCAAAGCTTCTCCAACTCATACGGTCTCTCTTCATCGCTGTGGTGCCTGGGCATCTTTGGCCGAGAGCTGGAGCTGCACCTTCACGACGTCGATGGGATGTGTGACCACCGTGGCACCGACCACCGCAATCCCGCTGGCTATCAAGTTCTCGCTTATCGTCAGCTTCCTGCGACAAGCCACGAAGTCGCGACATGAAAGGACGAGACCTGAAAAAATCAAGCGATACTCACCTCATCCACCTGCAAAGACAAAGATTCAGGCGCAATGAAAACACACCGCCAAGCAAGAAATTGCCAGATCGGATCTCTTGCAACGGTAGTGCTAGTGGTAGCGTGGTAGTGTGGTCGTGGTACTGTGGTCGTGGCAGTGTGGTCGTGGTCGTGGTCGTAGTCGTGGTCGTGGTCGTCGTGGTGGTGGTGGGAGGCGGAGGAGGAGGAGGCTGTTGCTGCAACAAGGAGGGAAGTTGAAGCAGAAGCAGGATAAGCGTCTATACTGATGGCAATCATCGTGTTTCAGTACTGATAGATTCACAAGCAAAAGAACACGATGTAGCGCTAGTATCAGAGGTTGCATGCGCAGCAAACTCGTAGCCGAAGGGAAGAAGCGTACAATGTTTAGCTTGCTTTCGAAATCGTGTTGGCACACTGTTCGTACATGTGATCAAGCACTCCCAGTAGGGTTTGGAGAAGGTACAGCTGTTAAAAAAGAAACAGGCGGGTCCTTTCAGATGCCATCGGCGAAGCTGCGATTGCTCACAAGCACCGGGTTGCATGTCAGCAATCGAATTTGATTTGGATACCACGCTTGTTCCGCGATGAACAGTCTCGCTGTAAAGCAAGCAGCTGCTGCTACTTTCACGGTTGGATCTCGTGTTGCATGTTGCATGATTATGGAACCATCTTGACTGTCCTGAAGAGCGTTGTGATGCTCACCTGTCATTGTCGCCTGTTGGCTAGACTGCGAGGTGTTTCTTGTAATCGAAAATTCACTCAAGTGCTTGGGCCGGAAGCAAGAAGCACAGGTGAGCTCTGTATGAAAGGATGCTTCTCAAACCCAGCCAGGAGTCGCACTGATCTGCCCTGTGCTCCCGCTCTTCCCTGCCAGGTACCGCACATTTCGGAGTATGCACCCCTTCCATCTCGCACTGTGTAGGCCTAGCTAGATCTGGATGCACTGAGGTCAAGTCGCATGGTTTCCTTCGGAAGCGGCAAGAGCCTAAGCTTTGCACGGGAATCTTCTGCTTGCAGCATCCTCCGAGTTCGTGCTGTGTACAGAGAGACCCACGTCTTCGACTGCACTGGGCTTTCCAACAGCCAGCCTTCAATCAGAGCAGTCGAGGGTCCAGCTGAAGGAGTGGCAATGCTGAGGACACTGAGCTGCATGCAAAAGGCGAGCCCACGTGCATGCATGTTTGGGTCTGGCTGTCAGGTATGCCAGAGCGCCAAAGCACTGGGGCATCGTCTGATGTTGCAAGAGCCTATCCTACATTGTCCTACATGCTTCGCAGTCTGCGAAGTCTGCAAAATTCAGCGAGCCATCAAGCTCGTAGCTGGCAAAACGACGCATGCATGCAAATTCAGGTGCCGACATTCGGGCTGGTCAGTAAACGACTGGACTACCAGCTGGATACGAACGGCGTACGGGCACAATGGCCACAAGACATCGAGCTGCTATGCCTGCTACCAATGTAGACCATGATAAGAACAGGTGCCCACACAGCGGTGCACAAGGACAGGCCTGTGCACAACAACTGGAGGAGTTCTCTTGGGACGGGAGCCCGCAAAGACATATTTACTGTAAACGGCGTGGATCTCAATTGGATCAGCGCTGCTCTTACCAGACCGAACCTGTATGATCTTCCTGACCAAACAACAAGCGCTGACCAAAATCACGCCTTCGAGGTGGATCCCAGCCAGTTTCAAGCTGTTGTTACACTTGCAGGGTGCAGAGTTGCAATCGTCTGCAAGCGAGTTAGCAGTAGCTGTGCAAATTCGTCATTGTTTGACTCATGCAAAACGAGCTTTCAGGCCAGAACATCGGCCCACCGCGTCCCCAACCCCGCTTTGCGTAGCGGGTGTCGGCGGATATTGCCCTTGAAACAAGCAAGAAGCTGACCACATGCACAAGCACACCAGGACCGTCAATATAAGCATGCCACTTCAGCTTCTTTCCCCTCGTCGTCCTTCCTGGATCCATGTGGAAGCCTTCGGTCGCGAATCCGCTGATGGGGTGGAACAGACTTGACAACTTCGCGCTTTCGCTGAGCCTCCTGTTTGCCCAAGCTGGGGAAGCCGATGGAGATCACCAGTGGATGCATTCTGTCGACCTCCATGCCGCACGGTCTCGGGCTGCCTTGCCGCTCGAAGCGAAAACTGACACGTTCCACTCTGACAGAGACGACCTACCGACCTCTACACATCTTCACACCTCGAAGATGCAAAACAAAGTCGGCAAAACGCAGCTCAGCCACTGCGACTCATCTGCTGGAGGCAGGCGCAGGCGCTTTTTCTGCGCCGGTGAGGGTCCTGCTTTCGGGGACTTCTCAGGCGACAGATCCGGCAGAGGCTTGTGCCGGCTGCCAGGCTCGTCTGCCCCTGCAGAGCAATTTTTCAAGAACTGTGAGAGCACTGGCTTCGACAGCGCGCCTGCGTTTGCGCCCCGATTGCAGGCGACAGTGAACTTGGTTCTCTCAAGGACGTGTCTGGGCAGCTCGTGCGACCTGAGCAAAGCCAGGAACAGAAACCAGGGCCAACGGCTCCGCCTCAACGCTCAGAGGAGCGGCGTGGTCGTGTCTAGGAAGTGCCCTCCGAAGGAGTTACCATTGAGCTCCAGGTCCGCCTTCGTCTTCAGGAACCACCTGAAGTCGATTCTCCCAACTCTCGACAACTTTAAGCGCCTAGGCAGCCCTAACTTCAAGTCAGTCCAAGCAGCTTGTCCACTGGGCGGACGGGGTATCCTTCCGGGGCCATCCCGGTGCAAAGCTCGTGAGCTCTGGCCATGGCGACTAGGGGCCCTTCCCGGAAAAAAAGCTGCCAGGATTTTGCTTGGCGTTAAGATGTGCTCTGCGCCGCTTAGAAAGCGGAGTCTGTTTAAGAGGCTGCTTCTATGTAGGGGACGATGGAGCAGCTGCACGTCGGCAATATTCGGCAAACAAGCGACTGTCAACGGCGAAAGCGCAAAGCTTCCACAGCGAAAGAGACTGCCGGCAGCACTTAGACATGTGGCAGCCAAATCTGCGTTTGGCTGCCTAGCTCATGTGTGGTCGTCATAGGCGTGTCAAACCTGGTCAGCGCTGCGACGAGCGACGCAACGCTCTGCCAAGTCGTCTGAGACTGCGACTTCTCTGGCGGCCTTCTCGCCATGTGCTTGATGGCGAGGACCTCTGAGCCGAACCCCGAGTGCCGTGCGAGCCACCGCGGGACGGCGTCGCGGCGCCTCCATGCTGTTGGGGTCCATTCCTTCTGCAGACATTCGCTGCTGCGGAGACTGCTTGATCTCCTGCAGGCCAACGAGCACCAAGCCACCAAGCCAAGGCCAAGCCTCGCATCTCCCGTCCTTCTCCACAACTGTCTCTAGTCGGTTGTGGGCGTGCCTGCGAGTATGCAATGCACAATTCCTGAATTGCTGGGCGGGACCAGAACTTACCATCGAGAGAGGCCCCGGCTTGAGGTGGAGGAAGCCGCCACTAGCGCTCAGCTGCGCCATGTTCATCTGGAAGCCCGACCGAGGACCTGCTGCGGCTTGTGAGCTGAGCGACACCGAGAGACCGAGAGAGCGAGAGCCAGAGCGAGCGCGGAGGGAGAGAGCGAGAGCGAGGGTGCCAGGGAAGGAAGCAAAGTGTCGGCTCAGCACGGTGGCCTGACAGCCGTGCCTCCGTCTCTTTGCGGATGCGGTCCTTCCATGTATACTCCACCTTGCAGCGCACACCCCGGCTGTAATGAAAGATCACAATGCTCGCAACGTCGCACTCAGGTCCTGACCCTGACGCGGTCGAACCTGAATCGTGCAGAAGAGTAACTTCAGCTTTAACTTCAACGCTAGGCCATCTACACAGCCTTAGGTCAGGAAGACTTGAAGTCAGTTTGGCTTCAGGCTGATTGTACATGACGCCACCCGATGGATCTTGCCGCTCTCCTAATTCGCCCATGGTGTCCTGGAAGGGTCGGATTGAAACTACTGGAAGTGCTTTCTGGTAAGTTCGCATGCCTGAAGACAGCACCACAGAGGCGCGACAGGTGTGGATCTGTACAAAGGAAGGTGCTGAGCCAAACACGAAAGGAGAACAACGTCTGCAGGGCACTACTCACTACTCCATCCGATGGTGAGGCGAATCTCACTGGAGAACATTTTGCACTGCTACTAGCTGAGCTGGCTTTCGTTGCAGGAACATGTCGGACTTGTAGAAACACTGTGGCTGCTCAGCATTGCTCAGCTGCAACTATTGAGGTGACAGAACTGTTCCTGCAAAAAGCAAACATTCGTTATCGGGATGTGCACGGAAGTGCAGCAAGGAGCAGACGTGCTCAGCTCAGGCGGGGCCTGAACAAAGCGAATGACCTCTCTTTGATGGAAACCCACAGACCCGAGTCGCCTAGCAGTCATGTCCGTCCTGGCCTCGGCATCGCTGGAGCCACAGGAAGAACACAAGACACACGCTTCTGCACGTGGTTCCGGGTTACAGGCGGTGGACGCGGGGGCGGCTGCTCGTGTAGCTTTGGCAGCTGCGAGCGGGGGCTCGGCACCTTCGCAGACTTCCAAGAGCTTCAAAAATGGCCAAGAAGATCTCACACACCAGGCCTGCGTCTGCGCAAGGGAAGCTTCCGAGCCCCGCCTGTTGCACCGGGCAATTCAAGCGCTGCCTTGCTGGCAAGACAAAAACACGCCTCCATGAATCCTCTCGGTTCAAACCTTGCTGAAGGTGCATGTCATCAACTCAACTCGAGGCGATGGCCACGCCTTGCTCCGAATCTGTTCTCAATGTGCCGCAAGCTGCCCTCGGGCTTGTCGCCGAAGCTGGCGCAGGCGTGCTGGACACTCGCTCCGGGGAGGCGGGCCTTGGCAGGAGGCTCTCACAGACCAGTCTCCGACCCGTCGCTGTGCCGAGCTCTCAGCCAGGCTTCGCTGGGAGCCGTGGGCTCGGCACGAGCCGGGCGCGAAGCACGCCAGTGCTTCACCTTGCAAAGCACGCAAATCGAACGTGGTTTTTTTCTTTGCTTGAAGAGCGGCTGCACAACTACCGGTCGTCCATCTTCTAAGAATTCCTCTGAAGAACAGAGGACCTGCTTCTGGCACCTCCTTCCGCAATTGCTCGGCCTCCTTTCGCAGGCTGGCGGCCTATGCAGCGCAAATGACATGAACCCTTCTGACTTTTCGCTTCACCTATGGCCCCGCTCCCGAACCTCGCTGGCTGCTGCACTCAGCAGAGAGGGCTGCGAGATCATCGAGGGCTCCTGAGCACAAGCTCTCAGCGTGCAGGCACGCGCAGCCTCAGCTCACTTCGCTGTTTCGCTGGGCCCCGCACCATCCATGATTTGACGTCTACAGGCGACATCAGATCATGCTTCAGGTCCTCCAGCTCAGGCGAGCTTAAACCGCTTGGCACCTTCTCGCTGTCTCCTCCCGGTTCGACAGCTTCGTAGCGAAGAGCTGCGAAGCTCTCGGGGGAGAAGGCTGGGATGGCTGGGCTCCACGGCCTCGCAGTGCCAAATGCAATGCACTGGGCTTCTGCAGTCTTGGAGCCTCCAAGGGACCCACCAGGAGCCTCGCCAGGTCTCTGTGCCTCAGACAAAGGATCACGAGTTTTGGGGTTTGCTTCAGGAGGACTTTGCTGGGGCCGAAGGCTGGCTTTGACGCGGGATCTGACGACCTGCACTCGACAGCTGGCAGTCTGGGTCGGGCTCGCGCTTGGAGATGCCTCTCCGGGATCGGATTGGAGGCGGGCTGAGTGCGTGCAGCGTGCAAAGCCTGACAAGCGAACGCACCAAAACCTTGCACAGCCCAAGAATAGCGGGAGCAAAGTGCCCAGCCGCGGGGTTCCCACTCTGCCGTGCCTCCTGGGCCATCTCCTGCTCCACCTGCCATCAATAAGAGTCGAGTCGAAGCAGCTGGCTCTTCTCCTCCTTCCTTCCCCGAAAACTTGAGCTGGGTCGGCGGAATTCATCAGAGCTCTTCGGAGGCCATCGCAGACGGCACTCTCACGGAAAGCTGCCTCCGTTGGACGCACAGGATACCCATGATCTCAATGTCCGAACGGCTTGCCTGAGACTGCTCGTAGATTTCGTGGCGCAGGCGCTGCTCTGCACCCCGAGCCTTCTCCAGAAATACCAAGCAAAGCTTTCTATCCACCCCTTACAACCATAGCTTGGATCCATTCCTTACATCGCTGCACAAAACTTCTAAGTTTCTATGGAGCTTTTATCTGGATCGCGCCTGGTCCAGCACTGCTTCGGCCTGTTCAAGCAGATGTCAGACTGCACGACTTAACGCAGCGGTAGCGAACCGTAGGCGCGAGGGCTTCTGTGCCTCGCATGCAGCTTTGATAGCATCTTGCTTCAGCACCACCTGCGATGTCATCGATATGTCGTGTAAACTGCAGCAACGTACCAATGTCCACCACCTCTTTCTCGGCAGCAGTTTCGGCCATGTGCAGGGCCACTCTCCCTCTTCTATCCATGGCCTGCTCAACATCCAGGCAAACTCAGCAAGAAAGGGGCTAAGCAGATGCTGCCACCACACTGACACCTGCCTCAATCTGCAAGATTCGCGCCTCGGCGGCCTCGCAAAAAGGTCGAGTATGCAGACGACAGATCTGCACCAATAGCAAGACAACGGACTAGCGGCTAGTTGCAGTAGCCAGTAGCTACTCTTACGGGCTTCCATGTTGTGGCATTTATTTTGAGGTTACGCATACGAACCTCTGCTGTCGCAACTGCAGCTGTCTCAACCTGCGCCGCAGGCTCATGGCTGGAAGACTGGAATTCTCTCCTCGTTTCTCTCTGGGACAGCGCCTCTCGCAGCTCAAGGCGCAGGTTCTGGGCCACTTCCTGCTCGTGGCCTCACTGACAACCCATAGCCCCTTGCTGAGCCTCGGCGCCTAGCCGCCTAGCCTTAATAACTTTAACACGATAAAGGTGCTTCTCTATGCGTTCCACGTCGGGCCCAAACATCTGAGACTGGTGCGAAAGGCCTGTCGCACTGCGGAATCCTCATTCTGGGTCACCTGGGTGCAACGGCTTACACACACTCTGCTCCCTTGCAACAGTCCCACGCGAACACGCCTCCACAGTCGGAACGGAGCCCAGATCCGTTTCCGCGGATGGCAGTGCCTGCAGTTCCTTCCGAGACTGGCACTGTGAACACAATAAGTCAAGCCGCCGAGAAAGACAGACCCTGCCTGCGGCTCCGCCTTTGGTGAAGACCGCGTTTCGGCCGCCTTTGGTGGAACTGGCACCTGCCCAATACCACTATCGGATGAAAAATCGAGCGACCCCAAGTCTGGCGGTAGGGAGGTCTCAGGGGTAAACATGTCTTTGATCTTTGAATGACAGAAGAAGATGCAAATTTGACGAGGGCGCCTCTGGCTGCCATCCCATGGATTTCGCAGCAGTCAGCTCATCGCGTGCCTGCGAAGTTACGGGAGGCCAGAAAGAAGAATGCGCTGAGCAGGGCTCCAGTGCTCCACCTCCCAGAGACGTCTTCTCAACTCTGTACTCAACTCCTCCTGCATGTTCAGGGCGCACCTCATGCGAAGGATCCGTCAGGGACCCGGAGGCCCATCAAAGCGTTCCACATCAGGCAGATGGACACTCGAGGCCCAAGGGCCGAACTGCAGCTGGCGAGTTTCTGCCTCGCAAAACCCGAAGCCCCCTGCGACTGATGTGTCTTGGCTTCGCTGTCTGGCGCACCTGTTCCTGCAGCTCTGGGGGGGAGTACGAGGAGTTCTCCTCAAGGAAGACCCAAAGAAGAAGACAAACAAGTGGCCACACGGCGCACGTGGCGTCTTGCCGCGGCTTCAACCCGACCCTGCTCCAGATGCTTCTACCAGCAGCCGCATCTTTAAAGCTCATGTCGAAAAGCTCAGAACGAAAACCTACAGCCGATGATGCCCATGCCAACCGAAGCGATGAAATCTGCATGCTTCTCGGCCCTGTCCCGACATACTGATTGGAATTTGTATGCATGGATGAGATGCCTGCTCGCTCCATGCTGGCAACTCTCCGAGCTCAGGCCAAGACGTTGCGGATCATCTGGAGCTCCTCCGATGGCAGCTGGTCAGCCCGTTCCAGTCCAGCCACAGTCTGCTAAGATGTGAACTTGTGCTCTGAAAGCGAGTTTCTTGCAGAGCGGAAGCTGCAAGCACCTAGCACAGGATCTGGAGACCTTAGGAGGCAGCAGACTGTTGCCACGGCAATGCTTGAGGGAATGGAACCGGTAGACGCCCGTCGCTTGCAACGTTCGAGCCCAAACCCAAGAGCATCGCTGGGAGTTGATGCGCCAAATCATTCAAACTCCATGCTGGTGGTGATTCAAGCATTACCTACAGCGGACCCGCAGCATTCTGTCCTTCTCAGCGTCAGCCTTCTGATCTTGAAGTGCACGGATCTCCTGCGCCCACTGGTCGCGCCTGCTGCTGCCTGGTCTACAGGAGCCTGGCCGCCTCCTGCGCCTTTTCCAGCATGGATTCCTTGCTGGCACGCACGAGCGAACTCAGAGGCGCGGCTCTTGTTCCGGCTGCGCCCGGCCTTTGCTGAGATTTCGCCGAGGTAGATCGCCTTGCAAAGAAATCTGGGCCCAGTGTATTCCCAGCCCTAGCTACGGTGCCTTGTCAGTCTTCTCCCTCTCACTTCGCACGCCGGAATCTCTTTTGCGGTTGGAATCTCTTCGGCGCAGGGTCTCCTACAAGGCCAGTAGCAGGCAACGACCATGGGACTGCGTGCGCATCTGCCAGACTCGCAGGCATTCCGAGTCTTTTTTGCATTGACGAAAGCGGCATGCTTCGGCGCCGGCGTGCCTCAGAGCAGACTCGCAGTGCCAGTGTGCCGGACTTCGGCCAAAAGCTCTCGGCCACCTATCTTTCCAAACAGCAAGCACCGGCTACGGCTACTTCTGCAAGAATGTGGCCCTTTTACTTTCCGGCATGCGGCTGTGGCGGTAAGCCTGTGCCACGGGCACAGCCGGGAAGGTCGCTTTCGCTTTCGATTTGGGCTGCGACCCTCCGGGCGTTCCACGTGCCCTCCCCAAGCGCTCGGACAAGGCTTTGAGCGCGGATCCTCACAAAGCATAGGTAATAGGAGACAAAAGCTTCCTGCATGCTACCAAGCTGACAAAGCTCCCCCGTGGCCTTGAGTCGCCAATCGTGTTCCCACATTGCTCGTGGCAGGCTGATCAGGCTGGGAATGCGTCACATGGGCCGTGCTCGTCTTGGCCGTTCCGGACAACTTCTGCTTGACCTGTTGAAGGTAGGACTCTGACTGACCTCGCAGAAGGTTCATGCACAAAAACAACGCGAGGACAGAGGACGTGTCTTGCATCCAAGCGGCCCCCGCAGCCCCCCGCATGGGAAGTCCAATCTCGTCCTGCTGTCGGGCCCTTGGACCCAGCCTCGAGCCTTGCAGCCACTGCCTGCACGCTTGCGGACCTCAGCTTGCCCCGACGCTGGCAAAGACAGATCTTACAGTACGGAGAAACAGAATACAGATATATGCTCTACACATGGTAGATCGACAGATAGATGCAAAATGGAGAGACGGATAGATGTATAGTGCAGATGGACAGATGGACGGATGGAGGGATGGCTGGCTGGATAGCTAGATGGCCAGATGGTCACATGGCTCGACAGCAGGATGGCCAGACAGCAGACCAAAAGAAAGACAAATAGATAGACAGGCGGGCAGGCAGATGCAGATTTTATAGGATGCAGACACGTACATAGAGTGAGTACACTGACTACACAGACTAAACAATGTCCGGCTTCGTGCTCCACTCCCCTGTCAAACCCATCATGCCCACATTCTTCAAAGTCGAAGCTTTTTGCCGTGTCAAGGTGCAGGCCGCTCCGTGATGGACCATATCCGCCTGCACCGCCATATCCTCCCTTCCGGCCTGCGAGGAGGCTCTTCTGGGCTGAGCAGACCGCAGGCCAAAGTGCGAAGTTCCTTTAGTTCTTGTTGCCTTTTGGAGACTCGACGACCTGAGTCGTCACTGGAGGGCTCTGCCGGGAAACCCACCTCAGTTTTGAGACGCTTGCGGGGAATCGGTATCTCTGCCATGAGGCTCAGGCTCAGGTGAGGTCTGCTGGTGCTGCGGTGCCCATGTCGTTTTCGACGGATACGGGGCTGCTCTGCCTTGATTAAGCACCGTGCCAGCTCATCGAAACTCCTCGGCACTTAGACTTAGACCGAGTTCAGCACCTTGTGACGGAGGCTGGCTGAAGACGCTGTTTATGCCGTAGGGTGGCATGGTCCAGGATACCTCAGGAAGCCGGGTACTCGAAGTTAAACATTCGATTCCAAATTGTGCAGAGTCGCAGAAAACCTTCTGAAAGGCTCGAGGACGTCAAGGCCCCATCACACTGGGTGCATACAAGGGGGGGAAACTACCACTCCAAGCCCTGGCTGGACTGCTCGAGCCGGCAGGGTGCCACAACGATGCAGCACTGCTACCAAGACACCGCAACAACATGCTTCTGCTGACGCCTCAAGTTGAGCAGTCCTGGGCCAACACCTGCGCCTGCAACGCATGGAAGCGGCGAGAAAGGCCCTGCCAGAGTGACGCATCCCGAACTTTGCAGGGCCTTCGCCTCATCCAGCTCTTGCTTCATCTTCACCTCTCATTCCGAAGAACAGTCACAGCCCTTGCATCCACTGCTTCAGAGGGCACCTGTTCCTTGCGCATCTGCTCCTTAGCTGTGCTTGACACCTGCTTGGCCTTGCCAGCCTCAGCCAAGCGACCATCTGCTTCGAGAAGTTGGCAGCCTCCTCCCCAGGCGCAAGGCCACTTGGGGCAAGTTGTGAGCTGCTCGCTCTGACAGGGTCCTCTTGAAAGATCTGCGCTCTATCCTCGAAAGGGCATCACAGCTACATCTGCAGTCAAAAAATCCAAGCAAAGCGCGGCTCTGCCTCGGACTGCTTCACCTTCGCATCCTCAAAGACAGTTGACCCATAGATCGAAGGACTTCTTCCACCGCTTTCCCGGCTCAGGACCGGCCTGCCCTCCTGAAGCAGAAGCGGGCGGCAAAGCTCCCTGGCGTAGGGGATTGAGTACTTTGTGGCTAAGGAGTCCATGACGGGTTTCCGTTTCATGTTGGAGACTTGCTGCGAGTCTACTGCAGCTATCTGCAGCTCAGCTCAAGCCTGTCTGACAAAGGCTGCCATTTTTTGCAGCTGCAGCTTGCGGAGTCCCTGCCTCGGCTGCCTCGTCCATGGCGAAACGCACCTTTTGTACCACCGGGTCGAGCACTGCTTCATCGAGACGAATGTCACTGCTTCAGTTGTGCCAAGCAGCAGAACTTGGCGACTGCTGAAGCTTCTTCTTCGCGGGAGTCCTGAACGGCTCATGCACGCCCGATGCTGACACACACCGAGGAGCAGTGCCCCATCAGCACATCCTGCTGGACTTTGCGAGAGGCGAGCTGCATGCAAACTACGCACAACAAAAACATACAGAGCCCAAAAAAAAATATATATAATATATATATATATAAGGCTCTTAAGGTAGGATGCGTGGTGTGAGGGAAGCAGTTTAGGGCTCTTTTTGGGTTTCAGTTTTAGGCCTCGGCTAAGTCAGCAGCTCCTTCGTGACGGTGTCGACGGTGGCGTAACCGCCCTGGAGGCCTTGCTACGAGTGGATCGCGGAAGGCATGTCCTAGGCCCCGAAAGCAGCCAATAGGTGTCCCCGGCCTCCGCCAGTGAGAGCTTGTTTCTCAAGGCCGCCACCTCCTGCGGCCCGGAGGTAGTAAGCACCCCATCCGTGCAGCCAGTGTTTTTGTCACGGCACCTTTCGAAGCGTCTGCACGGCACGAGAGGGTTTCCCATACACCTGACAGGCGCAAACGCGACACATCGCGTCGTGATCGCCTCTAGCATCGCGTCAGCCTAGAACGCCTGCCTTCTCCAAGCCTTCTGCGAGAGCGCCACTCTGAGCCGAGTCCGTCAACGCTGTCGTCAGCTTGGCGCGAAGCTCGAGGGTTTCGGAGTCAAGGGCCTTTCGACAACTGGGAGACGGCAGTCTTGCGGTTGGCGCGTGGATATGGTTGGCCTTCTGGTCCTTCTCTTGTTTCTTGCTCTCTGGAGGTGTGGAGCTGGGAGGGCCTCTGATGGTGCGTCAACTGCTGTTCCATGCTGTTCCAACACAGTTCAGCCGTCCCATGGCCTGTCGTGGCGCCAGGAATCGGGTCTTCGGCAGATTCAGTCGGTTGAATCTCCGCCTGCCGAGCCGAGCTGGCAGCTGGCCAACCGAGGGCGACTGCATCAAGTCTGCCCCAGCGTGCCTTCTTGCTGGCCTTCATGACCGCCACTTGCTTGCGTGCCTGATTCCCGCCTTTGCAGGCACACTTCAGTGTTCATCTCCTCCCAACTTCAACTCTGAGGGGCCGGCGTGTCCTAGCCTGCATCTTTACCGCTGCTGCGTCTTCGGACATTACCTTCGCAAGTTTCTGGGAAGATACGAGTGGCATCCCCTCAGCCGCAGCCCTCGCAGCCCTCCTTCTGCAGCTCACGCTGCTGCCTCCCAAACCTGGAATGCTGTGGTAAGCAGACATCTGCGAGCCACAAAACAATGCTGCCCAGCAGCTCCCAGCTCAGCTGCTCCAAGTTCCCCTGGCCGCAATGACAGACAGAGAAACAGAGAAGTTTCGGCGTCTCTGTTGGGGACCTTGGCCGTCGCATCCGCTGCTGCCTTGAACCAGAGGCTGTGACCACCATCACGAGTGAGCCCTGGCCGCAGCGCACCTGGATTTGTGTGGCAACCTCGGCCGTGAGCTGCCGCTGCGCTTGAGCCTTGTCTAAGGGAGACAGGAAACAGAGCAGAGCCGCACACTGAGCACACTCCAAGGCCCCCTCGTGAATGAGAGCCGTCTTCATCTGCAACACGCAGGCCTGCCAGATGCTTGCTTGAGGAGTCTGTTGACATCTGGCCAATCTGGCCTTGATGCTTCCATCTAGACTTGACAGGTTTGCAGCTTCTGGACAAAAAGTTTGGGATGTTTACGACACGTTGCTCCTGTTGCCTATGGCCTATGCTGCCAAAGCTTGTACGAGCACATCTTCCGCACAGCCCCTCCTCCTCATGATTGAGGGCGTCCTGCACCGCGCGGGTTCCGGTGCACAAGCGGCGACGGCAACTCCACAAGCTACCAGCTGCAGAGCCTGAAGAGTTTGCATCTCTTCAAGCAGCCGAGCAGCGTCCTGTGCCAAGCAGACCCCGAAAAAAAAAAGGCAGCGAACGTGGAGGCCAAGCTTGCCTGAGCTTCGGCCAGTCTCCTGACTCTGCGCCGGCCCAAAAAAAAAGAATTATTTTGTCTTGGGTGGGGGGGCCTCTCCGCACGAGAGGCTCTTGACTGCTCCATGGACAGCTCTTCCTTGATGTCGAGGATTTCCTGGAACATCCATTTTTCATCCAGCCTAACCTATAGTTTACAGCCGGTAAACGACAGGTACACCACAAGAAGGAGCCTTGTGTTGAGGGGAACGCTTGGAGAGTGAGGCCCACCACTCTGCTTTTGCCAGGTCCTTTTGGACTTCCTTCAGCCTTTCATCACGGGCTGCCACCTCTGCTTGCCACTGTAGGTCGATCGCTCCTCGGGGCTCTTGGCGTGGGGCTGCGCTTGGCTCACTATGGCTCGCTATGTCTGGCCGAGCTACGCTGGTCTGACCAGCTCTTCACGAGCTTCCGCTCCGCCTGCGAGACCTTCAAAGATAACACAGACATTGCCTGCATGCGCCAGGTCGTTCGCAACTTGCGCCGTGCCTTGGCCTGCTCCTCTGCCAGCCTTTCCTTCAACTCCTTCATCTCCTTCGCTCCAACTCAAAGGGCACCGCATGTTCTGATGTTCTGTGTCTCAAGATATAGCAGAGATGCACTCGGCCCAGTGTGACCGGAAGCAAACCGCCCGGCGCTCATCTCCAGCAGGTCCGTGTCAGAAAGACGAAGCTCTTGCTGCTTCTCTGTCAGAAAGTCCGTGATTTCGCTCATCTGCTCTTGATGGATCACTTCCTCAGCAGTCAAGACTTGACTTCAAGCCAACGTGGACACTTGCTGTTCCCCCAGGAACCCGCCTGAAGGCCCAGCGAGGGTGCGTGCATACCTAGTCTCCGTTTCTTCCTCTCCCTGCCTTTACCTATCCGTGGGGTATTCAAACCGGCAGGCTGGGTCGGATCCTGCAACTCGTCGCTTGTTAGTTGGTTACACTGCATTACAATAACAAATAGATCAAGCTGAGTTCATGAACCCACCAAAAGCATGCTTCAATTGATGGCTTATGACATACTCGTGATAATGCATGGCACACTCGACTGTTTGCCTGCTCTTCCTCCCAATTGCTTACAGGGGGTGCCACAAAATCATGCAGACTCTCAGTGCCACTGTTTCAAGCCCAGGTTTGCTGCGAAGCTAATGCTTCACCTGCATCTCCTCGTGCTGCGCACACCCCCAGCAAGACAAGCCGTCGACACGGCTGGTCTCCGAGTCAAAGCTGCACATACAGGACAGAGGGTCGGGCCGCACCCAAAGGAAAAGTTCGCTATGGCCCCTCTTTTCACCGAGTACTGCAAGCTGAGGAGCTGCCTGGATGAGGCGCGTCTCTAGAGCTTCGCTTTTCCGCTGCTCCACTTGGAGCTTCGCCGAAAGGTTCGTGGTTTTGGCCGCAGTGTCGCTTTGGCATTTCGCAGCCTTGGACTGCTCCACAACCAGCTGTGCTTTCAAGGAGGCCAGCTCCACCGCAGAGTTGGAGGAATCGGTCGAGATGTCTCTGAGGCTCGTCTGGAACATGGACTCGGCTTTGGAAAACTCCTCTGCCGGCTTTGGGATTGAAGGCCCTCATGTAACTTATAGTCTACAGCAACGCGCACATTATCAGAGCTCCTGGCGGAGGATCCTCAGCTCCCGCTCCCTTTCTGCCAGCTGCCCCTTCAGCTCGGACGCGGTAGCTCCCTCGGTGCTCTCGCTGATCATGGCAAAGATCCGCTCTTGCGAAGGTGCAGCCGGGGGGTGGCTTGCTGCATTGGGCGCACTGCCTTCCTCCACACGTCGTTGTCGCCAGCCTGCCTGAATTTTGCTTGATGCAATCCTTTGCACGTCTTCCTTCGTGCCGCGGCAAAAAGTGATCTCCAGTGGACGCTCCTTGTCGACAAGCTTTTGGAACTTTCCGCGGTCAAGGTGCTGGAGGGAATGGCCCTTCACCGTCAGCAGCTCGTCCCCTGGCTTCATCCCAACTCCCCCTGCCCAGCCACCTCTTCGGACGGAGAGGACCAGCACCCGTGGGGCTGGTGGCCAGTGCTCAAGCTTGAAGCCGAGCTCGGCCCGTCCCTCCGCTGTCGCCGTCAAGATCTCGCCGTCCCCAATGCGAAGCCGAGCCTCGATCTGCGGGAGCTTCCGCGCTTTCTTGCCCTTCCAGTTGGCTTGAATCTTCGTCGACGCCACCTCCTCTGCTTGCCTTCGTCCGCCACGCTGAAACTTCAGCTGCAGAGGCCGCTCAGACTTGACCTCGGCTTGGCGCCCTGGATTCTCAAGGCCATGCGTAGCCGAGCATGACTCCGCAGCCACGGGGCTCGGTCGAACTCCTCTCTGCTGTAGTCTGCAGTGGGCCTGCCCTGCATGGTCAACAACCGATCGCCTCAACTTATGCAGGCTACGAGTATCCCCGTTACTTTCGACTGGCCGCTGAGTCTGAGTCAAGCACCCAGTCTCAGGCTCACGGCCTCAGCCCAGCCTCCTTTCTTTACCTGGACATGGAGAAAGCCGCAAAACCGCCTTCAGAATCTTGGCCCCTCCAGGGGCCGGGCCTCGTAGACCAGTCCGCGCTGAAGCCGAAACCCCCAGTGGTTGACGGACTTGGGCACTGTGGCCTTTAGCGTCTCCTCGCCATCCTGTCACTGCGCACTGGCGCAGCCCGGCCCTGCCCCAACATATCCGTTGTCAGCGAAGTCTCGTCTCAGGTGCGCTTGCCTTGATGTTTGGAATCTTTGTCTCGGCATCAGCGAGGCTGGTTCGAAGGCGTTGCACCTGCGATTCACATCGGTTTTCGACTTCGTCGAGTTGTCCACACATCAGAGTAGAATATCGGTCGGGGGCCCCCATTCTTACTGGCATCCCCGTCTGGCCGCCCGAAGTCCGGCTCATGTCATTGAGATTATGTCATTGAACTTGGATATTGTGTGGGGCCAATACCCACTGGGAAGCCAATGTCCGTCACTCATGTCCCTTAACATGGGCACTGCAAGTCCGTCACTTGGACTTGGCTTGAATGGGAACTCGGATCTTGCCTATCATGAAGTACTCAGCTCTACGTGAAGATGACGTGTGATGCTCTCTGGTTGCCCTGCCAATCGATCGATCCGCATCATGCTCCTTGCAGGTGCCTGTCATTCAATACGCTTCCGACTGACCGCAACAGTGCTTGATGGACTTCGCTGCATGGCTTTCCGCAGCTTGCAACTTAAAGACTTTGCCACAAGAGATGGAGATGTTCTTGCCTCGGCATCTCTTTGCTGGAGCTCCTGGACACAGCTGGGATCATCTCAAGCTGGATGGCCGAGGACCGACGCTCCTCTTTCAAGGCCTGCAGCTCTACGGTCTCCTGGCAGCTCCCACTTTTGACATCTTCGTTGCACTGCCCCCTGAAGAAAGGCGAGGGGCCCAGTAGCTTGGCGAGATCTGGAACGAAGCCCGAGAGCTTGGACTGTCGAGCTTTTCATCTTTGGCAGCAAGCGCCACGTTCGCATCTTCAAGCTCTACCATCAGGCGCTGAAGCTCCTGAGACAGCGCCATCTCGAACTTAGAATCGTTAGGTCGGCGCGTGTCTCATTTCCCGAGGAACAAGAAAAGACCCTCCATGGCTCGCTCTTAGTTTGCTGGCAGAACCAGGCCAAGACTCGCTTTCTTGCCGTGATAGCTGCTCTTGCAGTTGCCGCACTTGCTTGCCATCCTCCGACTCTATGGCGCTCCCTTGATGATTGGCTTCTGCGTCGCTATGCTGGTCTCGCAATCCACTCATCCCCTGCATGGTGTGGTGACAGCTCCCGCTGTCAGGGGGGATGATTTGATTCCGACTTGCAGATGGCTTCTGCTGAAAGTTAGGTGGCGCTGCTGGGAAAGTGCACATGATCTTTTGCCTGATCATCGACGGGGGTCTTTGCCAGCTTCGCATCCGCCAGTTCCTCAGCTGGCAGTAGCGTGCAGTATCGCCCCGGAACATACACGCCGCGTCAAGGCAGCTGAGCACGGTGCCCGGTCCCTTTCAGCCAGCTCTGCCACAAGCTTCAACTTCGCTTCTGAAGCGGCCTCCGCGTTGGCTTCCAGCTCCTGCCGGAAAGTTCACGAAACCAAGCTACACGAACATCGTCACCCGACCTTGCACTTCTCTTGCAGGTCCCGCTGGGCTTGCTCCTTAGGAAACGACGCGGCCAAAGGCATGGGAGTTCCGGCTCCACAATACCCCAAAACAAGTCCAAGATGCACTC
>CAJNJA010102508.1:0-18638 GCA_905231915.1 Symbiodinium necroappetens
TACTACAACTACTACTACAACAACAACAGCAACAACAACAACAACAACTACTACTACTACTACTACTACTACTACTACTGATAACTACTAACTACTAACTACCAACTACTAGCTACTAACTACTAACTACTAACTACTACCTACTAGCTACTAACTACTACCTACTAACTACTAACTACTAACTACTAACTACCTACTACTAACTACTACTAACTACTACTAACTACTAACTACTGACTACTAACTACTAACTACTACTTCTTACTTCTACCACTACCACTACTACTACTACTGCTACTACTACTACTACTACTACTATTACTACACGACAACGACGACTGCTACGATTGCTAAAGTTGTCAACCCTCCAAAGGTGCCGCCCCTGCCGCCGGCGGTGGCGGTGATGCCGGCGGCGCTGCCAAAGAGGTGTCGTCGGTAAGCAAAGGCTTATGGTTCAGGGTCGGGATGTCCTCTTGAGATTGCGTGTCTTTTCGTGGGATTGGGCCTAGGGATTCAGTCGTAGTCTTCTTTAGGGTTTAAACAAGCCAATTCTATGTGCTTAAGCCTCATTTGGGTTTGGGGATGAACGGGAAGGGTTGGGAAAGAGTGAACGCTAGTGGCTTTTGCTGGAAGTTTGTTTATAGCTTCTTTTCAAAGCCCTGACGAATACAAAAGCACAGAAATGGCAGAGCCATTCAGGCCCCCCATTACGCAGTTGAGGGTTCGGTTTTTCCCATAACCCTAAACCTTAACCGTAGTGAGTAGCTTTTGGTCGCAGTGCTTCGTAGTTGCGTTGTCTCAGGTTTAGACGTCTCTCCAAAAGTACCTACCATGAAAGACTAAAAAACAAGTTACCATTACTTGGTCTTCAAGGGGCGAGGGGTGAAGGCGAAATCCATGTCGACTCTGAGCTGAGAAGTCACGGTTTTCAAGGGCTGAGATTTCCGTTTGATGGCAGAGGACATGGAGGCTAGGAGCAAGAGCTGCTCCGACCCTGAAGGCCCTGAGCCCTTTACAGTTAAGGTTCAGGGTCTAGGATTTACTTGGAGGTTATAGACCAATGTTGCAGACCCTCAGCCCAACATCGTCCTTCGGCGTCCTACTCTCATGACCTGCAAGGTACGTACTCTTTCTGTCAAGTCGGGTCGTCTAACATGGAAGCCTAATTACGCAATTACGAAGTCTGTTTCTTAAGGTTCCTGATGGTAACTATATCTTTTCTGGATCATTATCGTCCATCAGAGTGCATTAGGCCTACAGAACTCTAGCCTCACAGCACATTGTCTTGAGCCTTAATCTCCCTCTCAAACCCTAGACCTCTAAACCCAACCCTAGACCCCCTCAAAAGCCTGAAGAACAAGGGAGCTCAGAGCTTCCAACGCAGGTGGGTTTAGGGTTTAGGGGTTTAGGGGTTTAGGGTTTAGGGTTTTGGTTTAGGGTTTAGGGTTTTGGGTTTGGGGGTTTAGGGGTTTAGGGTTCAGGGTTATGATGGATGGCCCTGAATCCTCTCACACTTGAAGGGTTTTCTATAAGGCTTACTGTAAAGGTTACTATACGGGATCCCAAGGCGTAAACCTAAACCCCAAACTTTTAAACCGTTACATAAGGGTTCCAGAACTACCTTTTTTGTCAAGCTTGCCCGCTGCGCAGGAGAAGAAGGTCGAGGAGGAGGAAGAGGAGGAGGCCTCCCCCGACTGGCGGCCTGCTTTGGGGCTTTAGGGTTTATAGGGTTGTAGAGTATATGATCTTGGGTTTAGTCTACATTCGTGGAGTTCGGGCATTATCATCGGCTCTAGTTCCAAGACGCAGCACCACTGCACGGGAAGCAACCAAGTCCATAGCCATCACAAGCTCGATCACAGACATGCCGCGGATCTGTCTTTGTGTCACGTACTTCCTGCAGCCGAGTCTGCCTGGACACCGAGGAAACCATATAACATGCGGCCCGCGCCTTTGCAAGATCCTGCCCATCAGAACACATCTATCACTTGAATTATTGAACAGGCTCATTCATTTTGATTGCCATATAGATGCAGCTGAGGCTTCGGCAGTTTAAAGCTTTAAATAGTTGGCCACCACCGGCTGCAGAAAGTTCATCCCGAACACGCCACAAGTAGCGCATGGCAAGTCCTGCTTCTCTGAACCCGTCTGAGCCCACCCCGAAAAATGCGGTGTGTCCCGCCTCACACCCGCCTTTCTAAAGGTTTCGGGTGCAAAAATCCCTACAGCAGCCCTTTTGGGGATTTGCATACAAAAACTCTTTACACCACCCTTTATCAAGAGAGGTTTGGGTTCTGTGGGGACCTAATCCGGATTACCCTAAACCCTAAACCTTGATGAAGACGGGTTTGCACACCCTGAACCCTACACCGTGAATCGTGACTCGTTTGGGTTACCTGGCGACAAAACTTCGTAACGCGTCAGGGGCTTGGAGACCTTTACCAGTGCTTGCGGCCCCTTCACATTTGGCCTTGGTTTAGTCTTGTCAAGTTTATGGCGCTTGGGGTGTTATGATTTAGGGCTTTGGGTTTTTGACGTCTAGAGCTACCTTGAGAGAAGCAGGGTTCTGAACCAGTAGTTTAAACATCAGTGTAACCTGGCATGGCGAAACCCTATACTCTGAAATCTTGCAACAGTCCCCGAGGTCTTAACCCTCCGTCTAAATCACAACTCTAAAGGTTTTAATGCGTATATAAGATCCTAAAACTTAGCTTAAACTCTAAGCTTTGAAGCCCTAAGCGCTTCATCCATAACAAACCCAAAACAGTGAAAAGCGAGATGAGCCAGAGAAATGCCGAAGTCACCCTAAACCTCTTTAATCCTAAAGCCCAAAACATCCCAAATCCTGAGACCCGAAAAAAGCCGAACCACCCAAGGAAGATGGACCTGTAACTCAGGATCCGCTTTTATATTCCCTGAGCTAAAACCCTTGCGAACAAGCCCCTAAACCCTAAGCCCTTAAGTCCAAAAGGAGATGGACTTCGACCTCTTCGGATGAGATGTTCACTACACCCGAGAGATCCGCCGTGGAAACGATCCCAGAAGAAAGAGGATAGAGGCTTTTGGGTTGAGGGTTTAGATGAGATAGCCAATGGGAGACCTTTGTCTAGGCTCGGAGGATTATACGTTTCGGAGGTTCAGGGCTTTAAGCCCTAATCCCTCAGACCTAAGTTTCGATATATATGATATAGCTAGTGGATCCTGATGCTGATGCTTATCCTTGAAAGAGCACTAAGGAATTGAAGCTAGCCTTAAGGCTCTAAGCGCTCATTTATTGATGCTTTTGGGCCCAGGGACCATACCAAAATAATGCTTTTGCGCTGCTTGAACCTTAACCCTAAACCCTAAACCCTACTTAGGGCCTTAGGGTAGTGAAGGATTATGGGTTTAGGCACCCTAAACCCTAAAGGCCCTTCACCCAAAACCCTAAACCCTAAACCCCAACCCCCTAAACCCCTAAACCCCTAACCCTAAACCTAGGGCAGAGGGGCTCCGGGACCCGTTGGGTCGAAACGAGCGAGTACAAGGCCCTCATGTCCTGTCAGAGGGTTCAGGGTCTAGAGTTTGAGGTCTAGGGTTTTGGGTTTAGGGGTTTAGGTTTTAGGGCCCAGGGTTTGGCTTTAGGGTTCGAGGTTTAGGGTTTTGGGTGTAGGGTTATGGGTTTAGGGCTCAGGGTTCGAGTTTTACGGTTTAGGGTTCGAGGTTTAGGGTTTTTGGTTTAGGGTTTGGGGTTTAGGGTTCGAGGTTTCAGGTTTCAGGTTTCGGGTTTAGGGTTTAGGGGTTCAGGGTTTGGGTAAGAGTAACTGAATGCCCTTGTTCCTGAACCTGCAGCCACATTTAATGACAGAGTGTAAAGGATCCATACTGAAAGGTCATATTGAGGATCATGCTTTGGGCTAAGGCTCTAAATCGAAATACTAGGTTTAGGGTTTTGGATTTTGGGAAGCAGTGGTCCACGCGATAACCTTATCATGTTTAGCAAGTGGTACTTCAAGCCAAAGACGAATGCTCTGTGAGCTCGAATTGAAAACACTTCAGGCAAAATCCCAAGCCTTAACTAAAAACCCCCTCAAAACTGCTTCTAGCTCAGATTCCCCGATGAAGTAGCGAATGCCACTGCACACCTTCCGTTCAAAAAAACATCACAACGCTCAGACTCAGAACCGCTGGAAACCCTTATCCCAAAGGTTCTGTATGCACGAGCCCCTATAAACACTAAACACACCAACCCCTTAATCACTGCAAAACCAGCAACAATCTGCAGCATGGCCCTAAATTCTCAACCTCAAAGCCATAAATCCTGAACCCCGAACCCTAAACCCTTGCCCTAAAGTTTGTGCATCCGTTCACCTTTGGCTCATGGCTTGATAGTGACTTCGTCCTACTGTTTGGGAGCTCCGAGTCACTGCCACTCGGCCTTTCCCCTAATAGAGGAGCCTTAATAATTAGAATTGGGTTTGGGGGGGTTCCCTATTATAGTTATAGTAGAATGGACCCCCAAACCCTACTCTAATTATTAAGGCCCCTATATTAAGCTAAGATGGGTGGTTGTCAAATCTAGGGCCCCTTTTGGCTTTAGGGTGCCGAATTAAGCGCTCCCCGAAAGGACCATGATTTTGACAGCTACCCGCATAGGGGGCCTGAAGAATTGTTTATGGTGTTCAGAGGGCCCCGTATTATAGTTGTAATGTTCATTATGTTGCGTCGTCGGGTTTAGGATTTCGGGTAGAATGATTGGTCTTGTTCTGAGGGCTCCCTATGATATCAAAAGTTGAATATGCCCCAGAGTCCTGCTCCAAGTATGAAGGCCCTAAAGTGAATATTATCCTCATAAGCCGGTTTGTCACATAGTAGGTTGGGTGTAGGATTTACGGATCAGGGGCATGAGGCAGAGGTAGCGAGCCATCGCACGAGGGCACAATCCTCCCGATTCAAGTCAGTCCACAAGGATGATACCTACGAGTGCTTCTGTCTATGACAAGTTCAAGTACCTTGCCCATTCTGTACAGATGGTATTGCACGTCATCACACACACACACACGCTTCATCCTTGCTGCACTCAGAAGGTTGTACTAGGGGCTTCAATAACTAGATTAGGGTTTTGGGGTATCTTGGAATATTTGTAGTGTTTTCATTATAAGGGACCCTAAGGAGTAATGTGGTTCCGGCGTTGTCAGCTCGTCGGTTGTGTGGCTTAGGCTGGGAAGATTGCTTGCGAGGTAGGGTTTGCTCTTTCGCTCTGCAATATGTCAAGACGCTCTAGTATCGTAAGTCCAGCTAAACCCTAAACAAAAAACCCGTATAGCACGCGCAGAATACTAATCCCATATCGAACCTTATCCCCGAAGATTCCCTCCGACCACCTTCTGTGCCAAAGCTCGCGGCATGAGGCGTTACATTCCAGAAAAATAGTGTCGAGACTTGGCATCTCCGTGTCCGCCCTGAGCACAGCACAGGTAGATTTTGTTTGTATGTATGTATGTATGTATGTATGTATATATATATGCATGTATGTATGCATGCATGCATGCATGCATGCATGGATGGATGGATGGATGGATGTATGTATGTATACATGTTACATGTGTATCAACACATACAGATACATACGTGCCTACATGCAGCCTGGAGACATACATATAGGCATACAAACACAGACACAGCCATACGCACATACGCACATGCATACATAGATACATACATACATACATACATACATACGTACATACATACCTACATGGCATGCACACATACATAAAGGTCCATCCGGTGTCGAGTGTAATTGTTATGCTGGACGTGGGATTGGAGCAAAGGTCCAGCCCCCAGCACAACAATGTCGGCTGCGGCGGTCCTTAACAAGAAGACATTTGTGACACTTTGCGGCACGATTCAGCCCCAGCCTGCTTAACCAGTGTTCTAGATCCAGGATGACGTAGCCTTGTGTGGACCATAGAAACTTAAAGTTTGAGGCTTATGTCTATGCTACACATAGGAGGTGATCAGGCCTGTAAAACTCAATAAGTTTAAACCGCAAAATCCGGCACTAAGGGGCTCTGAAGCCATAAAGTGTGCCTACCGCAACCTGCCTCATGAACACTCACCTTGATTCTAAACGTAGGCAAAGAAGCCCTGGGAGTCCGGTTCACCATAACACCAAACCGTATTGTTGAGCCCTATATCCTATACCGTAAGCCCCAAACCCTACACCCTTCTTACTCTAAACCCAAACCCCTTTCTCAGAGTTCCCGTCCGGCCTCCGAAGACTTGCGTCAGCGGGCTTCCTGGGTTTAGGGTCTGTCCGATACTACAAGGTTGACCTGGGCTCCTTCTTGTGAGTGCATACAGAAGGTATGTAGGATTGAGGATTTATGGTTGGGGTTTCAAGGTCCAGGTGGGGTTTAGGGAAGGGTGCCCCTGAATATTTTGTTGCAGAGAGATCGTAGTCTATAGGTGTTTCGGTAAGGGTACAAGTGCCCAGGACGGTGCAAGAAGAGGCCGCCTGTCCGTTGCGGAGTCTGCGGGTCGGAACTAGGGTTTGGCCTTCAGAGTTTCTGAGTCCGCAACTCCTACCAACACTCATCCCTAAACCCTAAACCCTGCAAGCTAAACCCTTAGCTATAGTATAGAAGCCTAAATAATGACCAATAAGTAGTAGTCACGGGGCTCCTTCTTGTTCCAGGTAAACCTCAGACTTTAATCTGATCCTCTACGCCTCTCTCTTTTCGCTTAGAGAACTGGGTTCTGGAGTACCATACTTGAATTGTTTTTGTTCGGACCTGTTCCTTAACTTACTTAGCCAATGGTAGAACTTTAAACCTTTCGGCCTTACATGTCTAGTCCATATTGGAAACTTTGAACTTTTTTTGGGCCCGGTTATTGAAGAAGCTAGTTAAAGGAACCACTATGCAAGCAGGAAGTCCCGCCACTGTGTTCACCGGCACCTAGAGACTCTGTTGCTGAATGTCAGAACACCCAAGCATCGTTTCAATGGCCTTCAACATTTCTCGATGTTCCAGCAAACCCATGTTTGCGTGTGTGTAACAAAGCTTTGCTTGCATGTCGTGTTGGGTGTTGCAAGACCTGCCCGGGCCGAAGTGCAGCTATGCCAGGTGGCCCACCAACGACTGATTCAGAGCTGCTGAGCTACAAAGCAGAGCTAAAAGGGTGTAAGGCAGGGTGCATGCATGCAGGAGGTGCTCGTATCGTTTGTCTGGAGCCCAGGCAAGTGGTATCCCGGTGGCCAACCCACCGCAGCCATCGAAGGCGAGGATGAGGCTGGGGGAACAGGAACGGGCTTGACATTTTGGGAACAGGGTTTAGGGTTTAGGGCCGAGGGTTCCGAGAACGGGGATTTGGGCACTTAGTACAGGGGAATAATAATTACCGGTACTATTTTGCTGTTCCTCATTATATTTGTATTTAGTGTTAACATACCCCCGAACCCTATTCTGATTACTAAGGCCCTTATCTGAAGGTTTGTCGAGTTTCAGCTTTCAGGTGGAGGGCTTCCGGCTTAGGGTTTGGGGTTGACAGTCTGGGGTATAGGGTTCGCTACACGATTGTGCAAGATCTTGCTGTTTGTTGTTCGGAACGGGCATCCCTTGCAGTTTTGCTTTCAGTTGTAAAAACTGCCTGCTTATCATTCAGCCAAAAGAAGTCACCGCTTGCATGAGGACTGCCCTGGTAATTCGTTGTGATCATCAGTGCCAGAAGCTGCGCGATCATCAACAGCTTGGTCTCTTCCTGGGTCATCATCAAAGGTATCATCAGAAGTAACAAACTCTTTGAGCGCTAGACCGGCAAGGCAACCATGGCTAAACAATGTGAAAGAGAGGGTATGTCTGAGCATGAGTAATTTGGAGTTGTGCCCTGATTACACCAGTACACCCCAGACCCTATAAAGCCTTCAATCCAAAATCCCATAAACGCTAGGCTGTCACAGAGAAGGAGAGACAGCAATCCGAAGGTGCGCTTTTTGGGAGGGGACTGCTACGTTCCCCGCCTCGTGGCCGCGAACGTCACCCGGCATGACGTTGTTCAGTGTTGCAGGGTTTAAAATCTCTTCATGTATACATGACATACCTGCCTACCTACCTACCTACCTGCCTGCCTACGTACATACATACATACATACATACATACATGGATGTATGTATGTATGTATGTATGTATGTATGTATTAATCTATCTATCTATGTATGTATGTATGTATGTATGTATGTATGTATGTAGGCATGCATGCATGCATGCATGCATGGATGCATGTATGTATGTATGTTTGTATGTATGCATGTTTGTATGTATGTATAATAAATTACACACATACACATACACACAATCTGTAGGCCTGTAGGTGGATGAAGATTAGTATAGGATGAACTGGGATAGAATTGGATAGGATTGAAGAGCTAGAAGGTTGCTCGATCGATCGATTGATTGATGGGTGGCACGAAAGATGGCAGGGTACATAGATAGATGGATATACTGTTGATAATAATAGGTAGATAGATGAATAGACAAATGGACAGACGGACAGGTAGACAGATAGACAGATAGGGAGATAGGGTGCGAGATAGATCGATAGATAGATAGATGGATAGATAGATAGGTAGATAAACAGATAGCTAGCTAGATAGATAGATAGATAGATACAGATAGATAGATAAAGTAGAAGCCAGACAGTTGGAACATCATTTTCCTCATGAGTCTGTAAGGTAAAGCAGAGGGAATCCATGCACTCATCCTTGATCCATGTTCAAACTTTCGCGGGTCTTCTATAGATAGATGGATAGATAGAAGACAGCTAGATAGATAGATAGATAGATGGATAGATAGACAGCCAGATAGATAGATCGATCGATGGGTGGACAGACAGGTACTTACAAGCGTGAGGGTTCAGCGCTTGCTTTTTATGGGGTTTAGCGTTCGGAGCATGCTTCAGGGACTATGTAAGCTTCGGGGTTGCGGATTGGATCATAACTCCTACAACTCCTGACGGTTAGTCGCTGAGCCTAGCCGCCTAACCCCAAGTATTTGCTTGACTTGCAAGCCCAGGTCAACCTAAGCGACCCCAGGCAGGAAGCAACCTGCAATTCAGGCTGCCTTTAAAGGAGTTTTGAAAGTTCGAAAGATGTAAAGCGGATGTTAAGGTTAGGTTAAAAGCAAAAAGTTTCCAAGCAATAAAAGGTTTTTCTGGTTTGATGGTAACTAAACCCTAAGCCCAAAACCGTATTACAATAGCCCTGGATCGCAAAACCCGATCCCAGGTGCCGATCGCCAAGCCAGCAGCAACAACAGTCGGCACGGCCGCGAGCTACGCCGAGCCCGTGCAGGTCTGTTGGGGCATTTAGGGTTTAGGGGGTTTAGGGTTTTTAGGGCAGCCTTGAACAAATTGATTATAAAGCTTAGGGCCTATAGACCCTCGCCTGAACCCTAACCTTTCAAAGCCCAAATCTCACTGAGCCGGGCTTTAGGCTCTCGAACCAGAGCGCCGATCCGACAACATGCCGAAGTTTTCGGTGCAGATAGTTTTGCTGCCATTGAGGACCGTTGTGTACGATGCAAGGCAGAAAGCTGGCGTATGCAAAAATAAACTTCAACCTGACGGACAGTGCACGATTGCGCGAAAGACATTATTTCGGGTCTTCTCTTGAACTTGGGGGCGATGGTCAACATGGCTGCTTGTGAGCTGAGCAGTCATTTTTGGTCTTCTTCCCGGAGGGAGTTGGACCTGTTTCGATTCCCATACTCGTCAAATTTCTTAAAGGGGAACTTCCTCTCGATAGCTGTACTTTCGTGCAAGTCTGTTTGGATGCCATGACTTAAGTTAGCCATCCAGACAAGTACTCGTCCGAACGAGTCCTAATCCCTACTCTCCAGAGACCAAGAAGTTTGAAACTGCCCTGCTCTGTAGGGGTTGTGCAGGTTTTAGGCGCCACCTCCTGAGCCAGCCTCTGCGTGCGACTGCAACCCCCGAAACTTGTAAGCCCTAACAAGCCCCAAACCCTAAATCCTAAAGCCAGGACCCTAGCCTATAAGCCCTAAACCATCCTAAGCCCTGTACGCCATCCATCTCGTAAGCCCCCAAACCCTAGGCCTAAACCCAAAAGCCCGAAACTCTTCGAACACAAAGCTGAAGAGGCGAAGAGGCCCATGTTCCTGAGGCACGCAGGGTGGGAAGAGCAACGGCGGAGGGCTGGTGGATTCAGGGGTTGAGGACTCTTCAGAGTTTGTGGGTTTGAGGGTTTGGGATTTAGGGTAGGGGTATGAAGTTTGGGGTGCAGGGGTTTGGGATTTAGGATCGTGGGTGTCAGTGGATGCTCTGGGTTTGGGGCTTTTGCTGCAGCCTAGAACGGGATCAGCTTAGGTCGGAACCCCACCTGGACCCTCACGAACCTTCTTGTACCTCTTCAAGGGCTCACAAGGAGATCAATCAAGGGATCCTTAGAAAGGCAGGTGCGTTAGGGTCCAGGAAAATCCTAAGCCGTGGAAAGGATGTTGTGGTTAAGGCTGAAGTGTTAAGGGACTCAGGGTCAAGGACCCGGTGTCTCGGATTTCATCCATGCCAGCAATAAAAACAACATATTCTTATAACGCTTTGTATAGCAATAGAAAGCGAGAACATTTATCGCATCCAAAATCCTCAAGCTCGGGTGGACGATGAAAGTCCCAGCAGGACAGCCACTTGCAACAAGCCCAGACCATTGCGTTTACAGTTTAGGGCTGTAGGGGTTTAGGGTTAGGGGTTCAGGTTGTATAGAGCTAAGCCCTATTAAGCCCTAAACCCTAAATCATTGTTGGTTCTTCCCAAAAAGGAGTCCACAGAAAAGATTCAGCACACCCGGTCTCAAAGCCAGAAGCCCGGGGTCCTTCACCCAAGACCCCCCGAGCTTTTCGCCTTAAGTTGCGGTTTGGGGTTGGCTTGGTCTTGAAGCCTCTAGAGCTTCATATACCTATGACCCAAAAAATATAGTATATCCTTATATGCCTTAAATAAAGGGGTTCCTTAAATAGGTAAGGTAGAGCCTAGATGTATACCATATTGGTACATGAACAAACCCGAAATCCAGGGGCGCTGGTGGCGGCGTTGCCCCAACAATGGGCGGCTATGCCTTGCCAAGCGGGGGCGGTGAGCTGCCCAAGGGCTATGTCAAGCAGGAGCCATACCCAATCTGTATATGTATGCATGAGTAGCTACGTAGTAGCCTACTGGGCTATCATACGAACTGTATGCGCCGATGTCGATGGCATTGTTCTTTGTTACCCAATGTTGTTTGTCACCGCGGACGCGAACCTGAAATCAGTTTTTCACAACCTGACCATGTCGGTTCTAACCGTCAGTCAGCGATAGTCCTTTCTCCTTGCAAGACTGGCGTGGCTTCTACTGCGATTGTAGCGATTCTCCTCTCACAACTCGCAAAGACTCAACCTGATACACCCCGACCGCTACATGTAGTTACCTTTACCTGAGAACCCCGACCGCTACATGTAGTTACCTTTACCTGAGACCCTAGTACCCTAAACCGCAGCTCTTCGAGAATGATTCTGAGTGCTATTCGCGGTGTTATCATGTGTACATATTGATACTACCATGGTTGAGTGAGTTGAGTGGAGCCCATCAGATCACAAAGGCAACACCTCTTAATTCCCACTACAGAAACCCTACTTTGTGTACTGTGTAGGAACCCAGGATCTTTTCGGAAAGTTTAGGGCACGGAGTGTAGGCTCAGCACTGTGGCTCCAGAGCTTCTGGCCGAACCCCCATGGGTCCATGTACCCAAAACAGTATATAATTCGGCCTGAAAGTCGTCGGTATAGAGGTACTTCGGGGCTAAAGTATATACTATTGGGGTACATGGGCCCTTTAGGGAACCATCCCAAATCCGAAGTTGTTGCGCTTAAGTTCGGTTTAGGTTGTCAGGACGAGGGTTTGAGGCTAAGCCCTAAACCTGAACCCCAAACCCCAAAGCCTAAACCCGAAACCCAAACCCCAAACTCTAAACTCTAAGCCCTAAAGCCCAAAGCCCAAACCCTAAACTCTCAATGACTCTAGACCCTAAACCCCAAACCGACCCTGAACTCCTCAAAAACCCTAGGCCGAAGCCCTACACCTGAACCCGCAGACGGTATTGCCGATAAAGCTGGGAGCTGCAACAGGAGGTTGCCAAGGAGCCCGCCTTTCCGCCGGAGCCCTGGGGGCTAGGATTCAGGGTGTGGGGTCTAATTTAGGGTTTAGGATTATGGGGTTTGGGCCTCGGGGTTTCGGGTTTAGGGTTTGGGGTTTAGGGTTAACGGTTTGGCAATTTGGGGTTTCATTTAGGGGTTTATGGTTCAGCGTGCCGGGTGAATAGCTTGGGATGCTGCGAAGAGCCGACACCCTGCAGGCTTCTTACACTTTCGCCGAGAAGGGTTTAGGGTTTAGGGTGATCTCTGTTGACGAGGTGCATGCGCACGCACACGCACACGCACACACAGAGAGACACACACAGACAGACAGACAGACAGACATCGTGACTCTGACTGCAAGCCAACGTTGCTCGAACCACTACCTTAATTAATCTTGCACCGTTCAACCAAGCCCCCAAAGCCCAAGATGCCAACACACCCACTCTAAACCAGAAGCCCTGAACCCCAAGACACCCCAAACACGAAATCCTAAACCGGCTTAAGCCCTTAACCCCCCCCTTGCGCCCTAAACTTCGCACTTCCCCCAAGCCCGCAGCCTGCAAACCCTGAGCCTTAAAGCCCTAAACTCCACGAACCCCAAGCTTCCCTGCTTCTTAAACCCCCCTCCACTTCGACTTTGCACGTCCTGCATGTTGATCCCCTCGACCCGAAAGCCCCCAAACCAGACGGTCGGGGTCGGAAGAAGTTGCCGATTCCGTTCCTTGAGGTTTTCCCCCCATACGCTTTTCCTTGAGGTTCCTTCTATAACTGTACTATCACTGGGTCCTTGTGGGCTACAATTTTTTACGTTTTTGGCATAGTAAAAAACCCAATAAGGATTAAACATGATCGTTTTTAATATAGTATAGCCCCAACAGGGAACCATATCACCTACCCGCAAAACCCAACCCAAAACTCCCTCTGAGCCCCGAGGTTCAACTTATTGAACAGCCCTGGCATCTGAGCTGGCCCCGGGTGTGTGGAGAGCCTGCGGCAGTCTTTTCATCTGCGAGGGAGAACGGTGTCTTTATGAGACTTACCCTAAACCCTAAATGTAATTGTTAACAGGAGCACACAAGACGGTTTAGCTTACTGGAAGACGTACCTCACAAGTTCAAAATTTGGACCATTGTCAGTGCTGCCTCGGGCTGTCCTTCATCATAGACTTGACGTTGTAAGAGAGTTCAAAACACGACCCAGATTCGTGAACTTAATATTCTGGCCTGATCTTGGAGTGTAGGGTTTAGAGGTTGTCAAGAAGGCTTTGAGGATTTTCCAAGCCTTGCTTTCAACACTAAACCCTAAACCCAGTGGTTTTAAAGGGAGGTCGGTGTTCATCGTCTTAAAGGAGACCAGGATCGCGGCTTATCTGGGAACGATCACCTGATAGTGTTAGGGTTTCGGGTTCGGGTTGAAGGTGTAGTAATTTAGGGTTTAGGCTTTAAGGCTTTAGGGTTTAGGGTTTAGGCTTTGGTTTCAGACTACAGCCACTCGTGAGTTTACTGGTTCTGGGCCGCGTTCCCTTTTGCCTTCCTCTCTTTCGGAGGTGTTGTGGGCAGCGGTCTTTCTCGTAGGAAATTGTGATCGGAGACTACTCATATTCCCAAGTGGTGCTTGTTCTCTGCGGCTATTCCGGCCATTACTGTGAGAGCTTTTGCAAGCCCCAACTCAGCCTTAAACCCCAGTGACAAGGCAACAGTGTCCATAAACCCTAGAATCCCAAGGCCTAAATCCCTAAAACTATGCTCCCTCTTAAGGGGGGGGGTTGACGTTGAGCCTCAGGGGTTTCAAGATTTCGGGTTTCGGGTTTAGGGTCTCGGGATTAGGGTTTAGGGTGTTGAGGTTGTGGGGTTCCGGGGGTATGGCATCCTCAAGATCAGCAACTATACCCTGCAATACCCCTGTAGGTTTAATTCGGGTTTAGGGGTTTAGGGTGTAGCCTTAGGATGAATCCGCATGACCTCAACGGGGAATCTGACTCGAGGTAGGGTGTAACATAGGGGGCTGAATAGTACTGCAACCCCCTTTCTAACTCCTTTATGACTCTGCGACTACATACCGCTCCCCTTGACCCGAACCCTACCATTGTTCAGTCCCTACCCTGATTATTCATGCCCCTACTTGGGTGAATGTCCGGAGCCGACAGGTTCTCAACAGCCCAGCATAGCACGCAGAACCCAACAGGCTGTAAGGTTTCGTGTGAATGTTTCGGGTGTGGTATGAGGTAAAACTGGAGGCTGAACTCTTCTGGATGCATCAAAAAGCGCGCGAGGCTTCGTGACAGTCCTTGCAATGGCAGTCGTGTGTCTTCGCCACAATTTTTGTATACCGATAACTACAGTGTAACAAAGGGACTTGCTGCGATGAGCTGACGGTTTTTCGCGTCAAAGGAGGGATTTCGGGGTTCAACACAGCTTCCTTTCGCCTAAACGCCTTACACTTCTAGACCGTTGAAGTCTGTACCTTGAGACCCGTAAACCCGCACCGGTGGGTTCAGGCTTTAGGGTCCCGCTAACCCTTAAACCCCAGCAGAATAGCAGGGCCGGGAGGGTTTAGGGCCTTAGGGCTTAGGGCTTGCCTTAGTCCCCAAAAGACTGCCTGTCTCTCCGTTGACGGTAGGTTTGCAGCATTTCCATATTAGAAGGAACCTGTCTACCAAGGTCTTAGGCCAATTTTAGGCATTACGGACTGACACTCCATTTTTGCAAAGCATCCTAGAGACTGACAAGTCGTGTAAGATCTTTTGGGCCAGAGCTAGATCTGGCAATTCATGACGCAGAGCACAATGGGTGAACACCTGTATGCATTAATTATTAAGGAGTGCTTACTAACTAGGGTTATGGATTTAGGGGTTTGTATGGACACTCAGCCACTTTAGTTAGTTATGCTTGCACCATGCCCTGCTTGCATGCGACGCCAGACTCACGCAAACATACAATTTTCGCATTGTGGTTAGGATCTCCAGCTAGTCCTGACGAAGCCCGCTTCGTCATCGACCGAAGCCCTAAAGCCGCTAACCCCAAAAAGCGATAGCCCCTTAGTCGAAGCTTTATTGAAGACTATCGTTACAGCAACCCACGAAGGACCCGACCCACCTTAAGTAAAGGATCCAGAATCCCAGGCCCTGAACCCTAGACCCCAAGCCCTAATCCCGAACTAAACCCGAGAGTCCCGAATCCCCGAACCCTACATCATAAATCCTGAACCCTATAAACACCAAAAGCCTTAAGCCCTATACGCTAAACCCCAAACACCTTTAAGCCCTAAACACTAGAAGCCCTAAGCACAAGAAGCCCCTGAACTATAAGTATCACAGCCCGAAGTCGGACCCCTTCTAGATTCTAGGGTCCTTAAAGTAGAAGCCCTAAGGCCTAAACCCTAGACCCTATAAACCCTACGAGCCCTACACACTATCTAGAAGCCCTAAACCCCTAAACCCTAAGCCCTTAAACCCTAAACCCTATGAGCCCTATATGAGCCCTAAACACTCGAAGCCCTAAGCCCTAAAAGCCCACAGCGCATCATCGTCATTGAAACCCCACAATTAAATCCGCGCCGGTGCAATGGCTGGTGTCGGTCGGATGCTCCGGAGGCTCAAAACTTGAGATGTTCGGCTGGATTCCCTGTCAGGTTCATGTAAGGGTTCTTTACATTCCCATGGGTTTTTGGTGGTTTTTGGTGGTTTGCGGGTTTAGGCGCTTAGGGGTTTACAGGGTTGGGGAGTTTAGGGGTTTCTAGGCTTAGGGATTTAGGGTTTTGCTTCGGGGTTATGTAAGGGTTAATGGGGTTTAGGCTTCAGCGACTTTCTTATTTCCGCTTTAGGGATTTTGCGGTTTGGGATTCGGCGCTACTCCCGATATGTTTAGGGATTATAGAGTTTAGGGTTTAGGTCAGGTTGCCTGCCTTCAGTACCTCCAACAGCTCGATAGAGATGAAATCCTACCGTAGATCTGCAATCTCTTCCGGTGGTTGCTGATCTAGGTGTTGCATTGACTACGGTAGGCTCCCCGGTGGTACCCCGCCTTTTTTGCAAAGGATTCCCTACTTATAGTATAGATGTATAGCAGGAAAAGGGCACTCTTGTGTTCTTAACGGGACACTGGGGAGCTTGTTTGAGGGTCTAGGATTTTAGGGTTTCAGAGCCATCAATTACAGTGTTACAAGGGTTGGGATGTTGTCTGGCCAAGGCCCCTAGGCCCTCAGCCCTTGTACACTGAACCCTAAATTCAGAATCCTGATTCCCCCAAAACCCCTAAACCCTAAACCCTAAACCTATGAACCGCAACGGTTTAGATTTCAGGGGTAAGCTTTAGCGCGACTGGGCTTCCAGTATGGCGAGCTGAGGCTCACCCTCCGCTCTTTGTACCTGGGGCCGCACTCTTTTTCTATCCCTTGGCATCAAAATAGCCCAAAAGCCTGAAATAATAGGGTTTTTTGGGCCCAAAAGCCTTAAAATATGAGTCCTTTCAGGGTAAGGGTGTGTAATTTTTAAGGTGTTGGCATCCGCGATTTCTGCGCCATGGAAGATGTCGAGCTTTCCGGGCGCAGGGCCTGAGAATTTTTTAGGGTCCGAATTAATATAGGATTAAATGATATTCGGCCTGAACCCCTATATCAGCCGGAAAGCGCAAGAAGACCGGATTCAACAGTTTCGGCCTAAACAAAGGCCTGTATATAAGTCGATAAGTCCGAAGCCCTTCTGCCAGGTTGGATTGGTCCCGCCTGACCGCACCTGGGTTGCATTGCATGTATTCCCCTTGATCTCGGATGAGTCGCTGTTGTCGCCAAAGGGAGAAACTTTAAACTTTTTGTCATGGTCTGTGATAGAAAGTTTGAAATTTTGTTGGCCCTGGTATTGGAGAAGAGAGTGAAAGGATCGTGAGGAGGGTTTCTTTCCTAAGCCCTACACCCTAAACCCGAAACCCTAAACCTTAAACCCTATAAACTATAAACCCTAAATCCCAAACTCAAACCCTAAACCCTACATTTGTCGAAGAAATCTTGGGGTTTCATCGCAGCATGCGACGAGTTTTCCGCTGCTAAAGTCCACAACGATCCGTGGGTTTTGAGGTTTTAAGCACTGCTTCTTCAGAAATTCTCAGAAATACCAATTGCTGCCCTCTCTGACCCTCTCTGACCCTCTCTGCCCCTCCCTCTCTCTCTCTCTCTCTCTCTCTCTCTCTCTCTCTCTTTGTGTCCCTATCCCTCTCTGTGTCTGTCTGTCTCGTTCTGCTGTCTTTTCTCGTGCACTCCTCGGGGCCAAGAGACTGGAAGCCTGGGCTCCTGAGGAGGATGCAGAGAAGCAGTCCGAGGACGGTGCCCTTGCGACGGGTCTTGTACCTTGGGGAGGGGGGCTTAAGGGCTTAGGGTCTATAGGGTTTAAGGATGTTTAAGGTTTAGGGTTTGGGGTTTAGGGGAGGGGGGGCTTAAGGGTTTAGGGTTTAGGGCCATCTTAAGACCTTTAAGATCTTCGTGACAGTGCCCTGTGCCAGGTGTAGCCCTTAGGGTCCAAGTACTTAATTTATAGCCCAGCACCCAATTCCTTCGTAACGTGGAGCGTTAAAGTTGGGAGTGTAGGGAGTTTCATGCACGTGACCATGTCCTGCCCTCTGCTCCCCGGACTCCACAGCCCAACCTGCGCAGGCGCAAGCGGCAGACCTCCAGACCCGAAAGGGTCCTAGGTACTGTTATCGGGGAAACTTTCCCAAATCATATCATAAGGACTCCTAGTCTAGAGCCCCTACATTACTATATCTACTCACTCCGCCAGCCTATGGGAGGGATCGGAGAGTAAGGATTTTGGGAGAAGCAGGTTTCAGGTCGAGGCTGCTGTTAAGGATCACCTAGAAGAATGGCCTTTTGTAGGTGCAGTGCCTCTAAACCCTAAACCCTGGGCCTTTCTTATTTTACCTTCTTTGGGGGTTCAGGTACGGCTCCCGGGTTTGAGTCGGAACCAGCGTTTTTTTTGGAGTGTGGAACGGTGGAAGCAGATCTTGACCTTGAGTTCTTTGGGGTATGGGGCCGGGGTTTAGGATCAGGGTTTTAGATTTAGGGTTTGGGGGGTTTAGGGTTTAAGGTTTAGGGGTCGAGTAGGAGGTTTCGGGCTTCGAGGTTACGTCACCAATTTTGGGAGTTTCCGAAAACAAGGGGGTACCTTATTTTTGGACTCCTTAGAATAAGGATCCTACTCTTTAGAGTACTATCTTAGGGTCCCCTATTTCCGGAAACCCCCATATAAACCCTGCATTACCTTAAGGGCCCTAAACTATGGGAATTATGGTATGTTCCTTACTATGGTAACGTCACCATATGCCACACTTATGTCTTGAAGTCCCTTCCGGAGGAAGAGGATCTCGAGTCTTCGACTTCGGCGGCTTCCGACAACGAACCACTGGGCCAGAACATCTATGCAGCTGGCCCTCAACTAAATCCTAGGTAGTATTAGGTAGACCCCTTAAAGGGGACCCTTCGGA
>CAJNJA010102519.1:0-18638 GCA_905231915.1 Symbiodinium necroappetens
ATACATATATATATATATATACCCCTTAAACGAACATTGTTGGACCTTTTCAAGGAAGCCTTGAAGAATCCCTTTGTAGCTTTAAAAATCAGCCGTTGGAGTCCCTTTACTGTACGGGGAAGTTCATTATACTCAGAGAACCCAATACCCCATAATTAAGGAATATACGTTAAATTATAGGGGCCTTAATATTATGATTTAAGGTATATTCCTTAATCAGGGGATATTGGGTTCCCTGGGTACCCTCAAGCCCAAACCCAAGACCTCACGATGTCAAGAATATTGGGCCCTCTCTTCTTCGACAAACGGGCCCAATAAACCTTCAAGCTTTCGAAAACGGACCAACTCTACCTAAGGCCAAGACATGTCAAGCTCTCCCAGTGGCTTCCCTAAACCCTAAACCCCAAGCCTTAAACCCTAAACCCTTAAACCGTAAACCCTAAACCCTATCTATGGTGGGTTCTTTATGATCTCCATGGAGGGACCGCGGTGCCTCTGCCGAGACAGAAGACGATCCTGCGGAAGCAGCGATCTACCGGCGTGGTAGCTCCTGCAAGACAGGGCTCTAGAGCTCAGGATTTGGGGCTTGCGGTTCAGGGTTGAGGGTAAAACGCAGAGCGGTTTGGAGTTAGGTTGGAGTGTATGGTTTGGTGTCTGATTGGGGTTTGGAGGCTACAGAGATGTGCAGAAACTTCATCGCCGTTTGATTTCGGAATACTCCTTACATTGAACAGGCGACTTCAGACATGGGATATGAATTGCCTGGGTATGGGGTAGTCCCTTGCGCGAAGCTTTCATCGGCATGATAAAGAGCTACCCATGTTGTCCCGCCCGTTCAGTGCTTACTGCAGCATCTACGGCGCAGGGCCTGGGAACATACGGCTGATGGTATAAATCCTGCATTACCCATCTTTATAGTTTAGGGTCCTTAAGGTAATGCAGGATTTATATCATCAACCGTAGGACCCCGCCGTCGCAGTGGTTTGGCCGATTTTGCGACTTTGGGCAGGGTGCTTGTCCTTTCGAGATTTCTGCCTGGCAAACCCGAAACTATACCCTAAATACTAAACATGGCGGTAGACATAGAAAGGGCATTTGAAGCTGTTGTGGATCTTGCTATAGGCACTGCATCTTGCCCACACCAAGTGTCTGCCCAACTTCTTTGAGAAGTACGTTTGCCATTTGCAATATGGCTCCTTGCATTGGGGGCAGCGGAAGTTTGGTTCACTGGTGAAGTCCTGATCGATTGGGGGAGGTGCTCGCTCTACGAACTGGAGTTTCCTCCGTTTCTCTGCCGCTTTGTTTGGCAAGGTGGCATCTGGGTCGAAACAAGCCGCAAGGGGCGGCGCTTCACCGGAAGAGCTTGCCTGGTCGACCGAAACAAGCGGCAGGGAAGGCGGTGGATTGGAAGTGCGGGCACGCTTCTCGTCCTGCTTGGCTCTGGGGCTTTCCGCTTTCGTTTCGACCTTCGGAGCGCAGAAGCGCTGCTCCTCCTTCTTGACCCTGAGGCCTTCCGCCTTCATCTCGACCTGCGGAGCTTGAAGCCTTAAACCTTAAACCCTAAACTTTACGCCCAACGCCACAATGAGAAGCTGCCAAGCGAGCCAAGGCGTGGAAGATATGTCCCAAGTGTGTCCGCCGGCCTCTTCTACTCCAACGTATTCTGTCACAAAGACTCTGCAGTGCGCTCTCGTGTGCTAAGCGGCCCAGAGGAAGTGGCTCCTCTGGCCATGGCGCCAGCATGTCCCGCTCCATGTCGCGCCACATCTCCTGCTGCTGCTAGGCGCGATCGCTGCTTATGTACTCATGGGACTGGCACGGGCGGAGCCCAATACTGGTTGCAAGAACGGCACGTGCCCTCATCCTAAGCAGCAGGACTAAGATACCCCGTCACCACCTCACATTGGACGCTGCTGCTATAACAGACGGACACACACACACACCCACCCCTCGGATTCGAATCCGAGGAACAGGTGGGTCCCACTACCGACCCAGCCGCTGACCAACCGCGCTGGAGGGGTCACACACCCCAGGAATCATTTCCCTGGACGCAACCCAGGGTCCCTGCGCAGATCCTGCGCTAGGGACTCCGGAGATTTGACCAGGCACCGCTCGCCCTGAGGCTTGGGCAAGGTGGGCTTCAGGATTAGTTTTGCAGGCTTCTACAAGCAAGCGTCAATGTTGCAAGCTAGCTCCATGCAAAGAAGCTTCCACAGCCGCTAGCAAACCCTGAGCCCCTAAGCTTTCTTGAAATCTTCAGCAGAGCTGCTCACCATGCAGAGCCGTCGCTTCGCTGCGTTGCGCGAAGGAAGCCAGAACTCTCGCTTCCTTGGAACCCAGGTCTTATACCTTTAAATCCATATTTAATCATAAGGCTTGGGTCCAGGCTCCAGCGGACAAAAAGGGGTTTACGCGCGTTGACAACCTGAGCTCCTACAGTGTAAGCCTAGAAGACCGCACGGGGCCGCTGGAGGATAAACCTCGACGCTTAGAAAGTAGAACGGTATTTTGGAGGCAAAACTTCGGCCAATAGCCACCTTAAACAGGGAGTCTCCGCTGTTTCGCCTCTGGTGGAGCAGTTCCGAAGCTCTGCCGCTGGAGGGACAACGACTGCTTTCACACAAGCAGCATAGATCCCTGAAGGCGGACTTTTCCAACTGCTTTCGCTTCGGTGGCGTCTTCTGCGATTGACTCTCTCGGAGTCTGTTCGGTTTCCATCGATGCAGACCTTCATTTCTTACAGAAACGGTTTATCGATGCATCGGAGGACCGACCGTTTCCCGGTCGGGTCTCGCAGAAAGACAGCAGAGGAAAAGCCTAAGTGAAACAAGGTTTCTGAGGGTGGGAGAGGAAAACGAACTAGCCAAGTGGCAACGGATATATAGAGTTCGCACTTGATCGGATTTAGCAGATCCACTCGTGATCCGCTCGGTGAATTGATAGGGGCACGCAGCGCAGCAAGTGTGTCAGTCTTGGTACCGTGGTGGACGACATTCTGCTGCCCTACTGGACCGCTCCGCGGGACCATCTGGTGCAGAAACTCTTGGTCTGCAGAACCTTGAAAGGGGCCTGTCGGAAATTCCTCGCTATGGTAGCTTGGGGGTGCCCCATGTCATCGAAGACCTGCAGGCCATGGACCAGGATGTTGCTCGGCTCCCCCAAACAGACCAAGCTTTGTTTTGGGGCCCCACCCTCCTTGTAAGCACCGGCGCCCGAGGCCCTAGGGTTCCCCTGCCTTGTCGATGTTTCTCGTCGCTCTTTGGAGCCTGGTGATCAGTGGGGGATGGTGCCGATCAAAAGCCTCAGCAAATCCAGGCTGAAACCTCGTGCCGCGGCATCTGGAGGCAACAGTTGATGCCTCACGAAGGACCAGCCTTGCCTCTGGGTTGACCAGGCAGCAACCACCACTGGTCTGGCCGCTCTCCAGCAAGCTTTCCAGTCTTTTTGGAGTCTACCAGCTGCTGTTTCTGGGCTTCCCAGGCAGTACTTGGTTTCACTCCTGACCCAAGAGGATGGGCTGAGGATAGCGGTGAGGACTAGACAACGCGACACGGGTGCACCAAAGGGTTGGCGCGGTGCCATGGCTGCAAAAGCGGGCACAGTTTCTGGCTTCACTTGCAGTCTCCACGGGCGCCCTCACCGCCCCCCTCACTCGGCTCCTGACTCCTGCAGAGGAAGGGGTGAGAGGACAAGACGCGACGACGACGGCCCGTAACCTGGACCCGCGACGGGGTCCCAGATGCCGGGATCCCGCTCGGTACCAATGCCCTGGCCTTGCGACGGACCTCACGCTCCATGCCTTTCAAGACAGAGTGGGAAGCCGAGGAGGTCGGCATTGGTTGAAGAGCATGAAGGCCATTATGCCTCGAACCATCCGGTATCGTCGCTTAGACGACGGCACTCAGGTCACCGGGTTTTCAGGTGTCCACGTTGCTCTTGCAGAGCAATGCGTGCAAGGCGGTGCAGGTCCTGCAGGCTTGGGTCAGCGGAAGCATCGGCACGCACGGCCGTCGAGGGCAGGCGACGGGGCCGTGGTCTAGGAAGCCGTGGCGCAAACGAAAGGCGTAAAACATCTGCGAGATGTGGTGTCAGTCTAACATGACGTCTACATTGTCTACATGGGCCCATGCTTGTACACGACGCTATGACATGCGATCCAAAATGCCGTTCTACTTTCTAGGGGTCGAGGTTTATCCTCCAGCGGCAGAGCTTCTGAACTGAGGCTTATCCTCTGCTCCACCAGAGGCCAAACAGCGGAGACTCCCTGTCTAAGGTCGCTATGGGCCGATGTTTTGCCTCCAAAATGCCGTTCTACTTTCTAATGGTCGAGGTTTATGTGTAGGACACTTGTGTGCGAAGTGACAACTTCATGCTTTTATACTCCAGTGCTCTAGGCCCTGACGCCAGGTTCACTTCTGGGCGCAGAAGAAGGTGCTGGATAATCGTCTTCGAACGAGTCGCCAAACTAAACAGAACATTCAGGAGCAGGGCCTCGGGAGACAGACGCGAGGTCGACCAGTAGCTTGTCAAGGAGCAGGTCAGCGGGTCGTCCCGGAAGACGTTGCCTCGCTTGACCACGGTGCGCAGGCTCAGTGCACGAAGCACCTCCTTGAAAGCGAGAAAAGCGCCACCAGCACTAGGAGTGTTCAGGACATAGAGCAGGTTCTCCGCGCACCAGATAGAACGGAGCACTGCCAGGCCCAGCCGGCCCCCCTCGATTGTTGTGACCTCTGCACGTTCGTCCGCAGACCTCAAGACCATATAAGCGACCAGCAAAATGTCCAAGACACAATATGCCATGCGGAAGGTCCACGTGTCTCAGCAGAACGCCCAGGGCAGCACAACAGCTTGCAGTACTGTCACGCAACTGGGGGTCGCGGTACTTCACCTCTGCGAGCACGCCGGCTGGGCGGGTGCCATTTTGCAGGAGCTGCACTGCCGACAGAGGCTGATTCGGCATGGGGCAGTAGGTGCTAGGACACGGGCCCTCGTGGCACACAGAGACACAGAAACACCAAGTCGAGCCTCGAGAAACGAACAAATCAATTGTCATGCCGACATGCGAACCATCCCAACTCGTCTCAAGTAGGGTTTACAGGGTCAGGGAGCATTCTGGCTCTTCGCTTATCCTTGCTTTCCTTCTCACAAATCAGCTCCATACAAACGCACGTCACAGCAGACCACGAGTGAGATGATGCCCTCGCCCTGTGTGTAGAATAGAGCTTCCATCCCGGTGGCTTCAGTGAATCGCTCTGTGGAGCCCCTAAAGACTCCGAGCAGTATACCATCCCAGGAGCAGGCGCCCAAAGAAGTCGCAGAGCTCTGTCAGCTTGCACGCCTGCGAGGCCTTTGCTTGGCGTCAAGCTGTGGTGTAGGGGCCGGGGACCCTGGGTAGCACCTGGTGTCGGACATGATTCTCGGGGTTTCGGAGGTGTGAAATGGTCTCCGGGGGAGAGTCTCAGCAGAGCTTGGTTGCGGGAAAAACCGGCCTATGCATTTTGCCAGATGTCGACAGCATCTGGCAAAACGTATTTTGACCCACTCCTGGCACATCAAACCCGCTACGCAAGGCAGATCAAGGCCGATGGCCTTAGGAGGACTGCCAGTTCGGACATGGGCCTCAGTGAATGTGCTGTTGCGGCTACACTTTGCAATCCCTAGGCTGCTCTCGCATGCGCCTCCCCTTTTCTCACCAACCAGGGCTCGCTCTGACAGCACATGCGCAACTGAGGCAACCGTCCCCAGGCTGTTAACTGTTTCACAGCACAGTCTTCGGCTGCCTCAAGAGTGCTGAATCGTCCACGAGATGCTTCTTGCTTTTGGGATGGGTGAGCTGCACCCAATACTCAGGCTTCCGGCCCGGTCTAGTCTCCCTCTTGACTCCCGGAATTCGCGACAGCTTCGGCTTGCAACGCGCAGACACGAGGCCTGTCGTCTCCAGGCCATGCCTGTACTGCACTGCATCCGCACGGGCCTCCTTGCTGCTCCTTGCAGCAGTAACACAAAACTTTTTGGTGCGCCGACGTTTGCCCTCCTGCCACGACAATCGCCAGCACTTCTGCTTCGGGTCAAACCAGAGTCCCGGAACCTGATCATCGCAGCCAGGCAATGCTGCCGCATCAGCATGCTTCGTGTATTCCAGAACCATAGCCTTCTGCTGTGGGTCGTAGTACACTAGAGAGCCGTCTTCTGGCCAGAAATGCACAAGCCTGCACAAGTCGGCATCTTCAGACTCAGAACTATCGAGGACCACTATCGGTCCTTGTTGCGGGAGGGTTTCTTCGGCATCATCAGACTCAAACCTATCGAGGACCGCTGGCGGTCCTTCCTGCGGGAGGGTATCCATCGTTGTCTGCGTCACCTCCTCCGGCAAAGCTCAAACCCATAAGGTCTTGTTTTCAATCTAAAGCCAACTCATTTTTTGCTTTGAAGTTCCCCTCTCCCCCTAAACCCTAAACCCTCAACCCCCAAACCCCGAAACCCCCAAAACCCTAAAACCCTAAACCCTAAACCCCCAAAACCCTAAACCCCCCAACCCCCAAACCCTAAACCCTCTACCTTTTTTTTTCCTCCCCGACCCGGTCCTCCTGGTTTCGGGCCCCGCCTGGCCGCAGTCGACTTCCGGAGTAGCGAGGAAAGAAGGGTGGCGATAAAGGTCTCTATCAGGGTTTCTATGCTTAGGGTTTAGGGGGTTACAGGGTTTAGGGGTTTAGGGTTTAGGGGTTTAGGGTTTAGGGGCTTAGGGTTTAGGGGCTTAGGGTTTAGGGGTTTAGGGCTTAGGGGTTTAAGGGTTTCGATAAAGGTCTCTATCAGGGTTTCTATAAGGGTTTCTACCAGGGCTTCTTTGTATCTTCAAGTGTCTCTACAAGGGTTTCTATGAGGGTCTCTGAGGGGCGGAGAAGGGCTTCTGTGTATAATAAAGGTGTCTTTCACGGCCCTGTACAGGTTTCAATAGAGTCTTCTAAGAGGGCTTGAAGGTTCTTCAAGGAGTTTTCAATAGAGTGCTAAAAGAGGGTTGTTGTTTCTGAGGGTGTGAAAGAACGTTTTACGAGCTCGAATCATTGAAGGAATAAGGCTAAGGAAAGAGCCCTTCGAGTATAGGGTTTGCACTTGACAACAGTGCACGTAGTTCAAAGTATGTCAGCAGCAGCTCGGTTTGCTGGCCATCTCTTGCCTCTTCGTAGCAAAGCTTGAACGACAAAGAAATTCTGTTCCCTGGCCAATGCCTGCTCGTTTACCCTCGCATTGCCTCTCACTCACCGCAAAGAATAAAAGTTTGAGAGGAATCTAGCACATCCTCTTCATCACCGTCATCTTCTTCCCTAAACCCTTTTGCATCCAGGCCTATTGCGACTGCCGGGTACCCTGAAGAAAAAGGCCAGGCAAAGCTGCAGCATCATTGACTGCAACACTCACCCAATCACACAAGACATAATGCCTCGCATGCGACCACTCTCAACAGTATCATACACAAGAAACATGCGAAAGTCTGAAAGGACACGTGTGTGCAGAGCATGCCAATCCTTAGGATGGGCATCGAAAAGCCAAGTTTTCCAGGCTTATGAGAAACAAAAACATGCAAAAACCCCAAAACCAAACACCCAAATGTATCGTCACGGGTCGTCATCACAAGAACAGGCGCAGGCCCGCTTTTGGGGACTTGGGGTTGCGGGTGTTCGACAGTAAGAGTCTAGAATAAGGTTGCTACTAAGGGCCTTATAACCTTATATGTAGGGTTCAGGATTTGGGTATAAAAAAATCAACTCCAGAAAAAATCTTCAAGAGACACCCGTCGCCCCCCGGAACCGCAAACACCCCCCCCCCTCAAAACTCGAGGCATGCGCAGTTCCGGGTTGAGGTCGAGGGCTTAGGGGGTTTAGGACACGAGGGGTTTAGGGTTTTTTTAGGGCTTAGGAGTTTAGGACACTAGGGGTTAAGGTTTTTCTTTTAGGGTTTAGGGTTTGGGACACTATAGCCTTTTTTTTAGGGCTTAGGGTTTAGGACAGTAGGGGTTTAGGGGTTTAGGGTTTAGGGGTCTACACGACGAAACATGCCGATCGTGGCAGGACGTCGGCCCAGATCGTGGCAGCCTCACCGCAAGATCTGCGAGATCCCAGATCCCAATCTTTGGTGGGGTTGATCGGAACTAGGGTGCACTTTTCGAGCCTTCCGAAAATTTCTAGAGCAGCCTCCAAATTGGGATGAAGAGTGTAGGAGCTTGAAGCCTAATCTCGGAGTTCCGGGCTGGGCTGTAAGGCAGTGGTTTTACTCAGTTGGTGAAGGATCGAGCGGTTCGGCAGCCGGGTCGCAGTTGAGGGAGTGGGCTTGAAGAACTGAGTGTTACCAAGGCGGTTGTTCAGCTACTGTTGGGCAAATAGATACCCAACGCGACGTTGAAAGCCTCCAGCACAGCTAACATAACGCACCCAAACCTTTTGGCATAGTAAGACTTGACTAGAAACACAGAAAAGTAAAGCTTTTACCCACTGAGCTAGGAAGAACCACCGACAGTATCGGGTTTTGCGTTTTAGGGTTTCGGGGTCTGACATCGGCTTCTAGTCCAACTCTGAGGAAGTGTGGTTTAGGGTTACGGTTTAGGGTTTGGGGTTTAGAGTTTAGGGTTTAGGCAGTTTAGGGTTTAGAGTTTAGGGTTTAGGGTTTAGGGAGCTGAAGATGTTAAAAGAAGTTAATCTGATGAGGCTTCTCACAGATGCAGCACAGACTTCCGGCGGGGACAGAAGGGTTAGCTGAAACCAAATGGGGAGAAACGACCCCTGCTAGCTGGACTCCGGCATGCTCTGGAGCCCCAAAACTGGATCCCAGAATCCTAAGCGCTGAACCCTAAACCCTAAACCCAAAACCCTAACCCCTGAACCTCGGAATCGGAGACCCTTCTTTTCCCTTAACTGGCAATCGGAACACCACGGAGCTACCCAAAGCCGCCTCCTCCATAGTCACAACCTCCCTGCCTCGGCACGTGCCGGGGATGCCTGGAAAGGAATACAGGTAGGCTTCAGGGTTTAGGGTTTCGAGCTGAAGGTGTGGAGTAGAGATGAGTAGAGGCATGACGGAATCTCTTGCTGACTGCCGGTATTGTGACTTTGGCTTGACGGCTGCGGCTCTTTCTTTGGGTCATGCTCGGCGATAGAACCTCTCAACTCTAGCGGCCGCACGCCTAAACCCTAAACTCTAAACCCTAAACAGCTCTAAACCTGAACCGGCATGGTTGACTCTTCTTTGTGCATCTGGGCTTGGCCCAGCGGGACAATCCTCGGGGGCGGAACGAACCCCTACCCCCATCAGCCCTACCAAAACCCTTATAGAGCACTGTAATCGGCTTAGCGGATGAGCAGGGTTCTGAGTAGGAAAGCCCTAAGTATGGTACCAGTACTTGCACCTCCGACTACAGTACAGCCTGCTGACATAGTTCCTTGATCCTCCAAGTGGAGACCCAGGTCTCTGCCCCCCTCAACAAGAGACTGCTGGCCTGCGGCACAGCCGATGAGCAGGGCATCGGCGGAGCTCACTGCCTCAAAACCCTAAACCCGAGGCCCTAAACTCTAAACTGTTTTATCTTCCGGGGTAGGGCTTTTCTGATAATTCGTACTACGACTGCTGCTCTTTGTAGTACTACTACCGGCGCTGCTACAACTAAAGCTACTGCTCCTGCTGCCGCTATTGCTACTAAGCAGCTATAGCTGCTGCTGCTGCTGCTGCTGCTGCTGCTGCTGCTGCTGCTCCTACTACTACTACTACTACTACCACCACCAGCAGCATCAGCAGCACCAGCACTGAACCTCGAAACTCTAACCCCTGAGACCCGCAACCGAAACAGTATCCCAGGACTGTCAGCAGTGTCCGGTATACGAAAGCCGTGACAACGAGTCATCACCTTACGGCGCAAGCTCCGAACCTGCAGGTTGAGGGCTTTAGGATTCAGGGCTAGGGTTTAGGGTTTAGGATTTAGGATTTAGAGTTTAAGGTTAAGGGCATCATGCGGCCTCATCTATATTTCTATAATCAGATCAAAATTGTGTGCCAACGTGGCTTGGGCCGCGGCGGCTGCATGAACCGCATTCGAGACTTGGCGCTTGTACCTTGCGACACGGCTTCGGTGTCATCTATCGGTTTAGGGTTTTTTGCAGGCTTCTGAAAGTAGTCGCCAACAATCTCAACACCCCACAACCTCAAAACCTTAAAAGGTCTAAACTGTAAAGACTCTGAATCCGACTCTGAACACAAACTTTACAGACTCTGACACAAGCTTGAAGCCGTGTCGACGACTCGCAGCGCTTCACTTCACGGTCTAATAAAGGAGGCTTAATAATCAGAACAAGGTTCGAGGGCAATGTACTCTACAGGGTACTATACGGGAACATTCGGAACCCTTCACACCTCAAAACCCCGGTGAAGAGACAAACTAACCCTAAACCCTGAACTCCTAAACCCTAAACCAACTCTGACGCTCCCTGCTCCCTGCCCCGAAGCTCCCCGACGTCGACGCCAACCTGCGAACCCAGCGATCACGAATCTTGGGTAAAACTTAATGCAGACACCTGCAGGATAAACCCCCGACCTTTCTTTCAGGACCCAAAGGTTATGATCCCAATCTCAAAAACAGGGGGTGTAGTAATCGGTGGTCTATACTAGATCTGATCTGTTTTCCGCTTGGGGTCTAAGGTTCGTAACCACGGACACACCATGCCGAAGACCCGAATATGGGACATGTGATTGCTAACTCGATGTCTGAAAATAAGCGACAAGCCCTAAACCCTATAAGGTAAGAAACAACTAAACCCCAGACTCCACAAACCCCTGACGCAAAGCCCCTGCTGGGACCCGGACCGCAAACGCTCCTTCTCCGAGGTGCTGGGCCTCGGCAGATCCGCCGATTGCAGTAGAGATGAATATAAGGTGTAGGGTTTTGGGTTTAGGTAGTGTGTTGGGACATATTCTAACGAATTCCGTAGGGATATGGGTTGATTAGGTTTTGGCCTTAGGGTTTGGGGCTGCAGATTTGTTTTGGTAGTATAAGGCCCTGAAACTCTCCTTGTTTAGGCTTCATCACGAAACCTGTGCCACTAGCTTCCCTTCCTTTCCACGCAGGGAATCGTCTACCATGCCCGTCACTGGGAGCGACATTTCCTCAAGCCTGAAATCGACCCAGGCTCAATGACCGGACACCAGACTGATTGCACTTTAACTACACCAGGGAACCTAAAGGAATAGCTTTGCTAAAGTTGTCAGTGTCTCCGTACACTAAGCAGACAAAAGCTCCGGTAACAGAGCATAACATCATGCGAAAGCTCTGAAATACTTACAAGGCTCCGGCGGCCGCGGTGTAGCAGACACCGCCGGCACAATGCCACACCTCAATGCAGAAAACCATGCTTCGGGGCCGAAGGTTACGCGATAGGGTTTGGGTTTTGTGGCTTAGGGTTAAACGGTTTAGGGTTTAGGCTTGGGGGATATGTGGTTTAGGGCTTTGGGGCTTAAGGGCTTAAGGTTAGAGATGTGCTTCAAGGTTGTGGGACTCACGGGATTACTTAGAGCTTTACGGATTTTTTGAATTCGGGTGGGGTGGATCTTCTTCAAGACACAGCGAAAGTTCCGAACCTGAAGCCCAAACCCCCAATCATCAAACAGTGACGCTGAGCATTAGTAAAGCCAACGAACATGATAAGCTAAGGATGCTACCAGTAACGGTAAAGGTAAGCGCACCGCTGAGTCGGGAGAACCCAAAACCCTTAACCCCAAATTCCTAAACCTGAAGCCTAAACCTTTTGAGCTCCGAATTTTCAACCTCTTTAACAATGTTGACAAACCTTGAACTCTAAACTCCAAAATCTGCAACCCGAGGCCTAAATGGCACAAGCCCCAACCCTAAAACGCAAACTCCAAACCCCTAAAATATAAACCCTGAACCTCCAAAACCCTAAAGCCCAAAACTCCAAAACCCTAAACTCTGCCCCAAAACCCTAGACACCAACACCCCCAAAGCCCCGAACCCTACACCCCAAAAACTCCGAAATTCTAGACCCAAAAATCCCACCGAGCCCCAAGCCCCAAAACCCAGACCCCAAAATTCCAAAAAACGCCACACCCCAAAACTCCGAAACCCTACACCCCAAAACTCCAACCCGAGACCCCAAAACTCCAAAACCCCACACCCCAAAACTCCAACCCTAGACCCCAAAACTCCAAAAGGGTACTCAGCCGTACTCAGCCGAGGCTAGCACGCCAGGGGCAACTGCCAGGCGCCCGCCTACAGAAACGTCGGGTTTTAATGGGGTCTAGAATTCCGGGTTCAGAGTGTAACGTGTAGGGTGTACGATGTACGGTTGAGGGTTCAGGGTGGGATTTAGGCTTGCGTAAATAGGTCTTCAAAGGGATCCTGCAAGGATCCTTGATGGGTTCTGTAAGGGTAATATAGGAGCCTTTATAATTAGAATAGGGTGTTGGGAAGCCCCCGTTATACTATCTATATATTATTATTATTATCATTATTATTATTATTTTTATTATTATTTTTTTTTTTATTATTATTGTTATTATTATTATTACTACTACTACTACTACTACTAGTATTATTATTATTACTATTATTATTATTATATATATATATATAATAATAATAATGATAATAATAACAGTAATAATAATACTAATACATATAATAATAATAATAGGAATAATAATAATAATAGGAATAATAATAATAACAACAATAGTAATAAGAATAAGAATAATAATAATAAGAAGAAGAAGAAGAAGGAGAATAAGGAACCCCAAAAATAATATTGGTTAATAGCGCAGGGTTTAGGGGTTTGGGGCTTTGGGGGTTTAGTGTTTCGGGCTTCGGGTTGTGGGGTCTGCGGTTTGCAGCCAGGGACGAGGGTGTAAGCAGGGTTCTCCTGGAACTTCCGCATCACCTGCCCTGGACATCCGGCGCTGCCTGCTGTAGTAATTGTAATGATTGTAATATGCTAGACGTCTTCGAGCTAGGGGCTTATGTAGCTAACTCCTAATCCCTATAAACCCCTAAGCCCTAAACCCTAAACCCCGAAACCCCTAAACCCCTAAACCCCGAACCCTAAACCCTAAACCCCAAACCCTAAACCCCCAAACCCTAAACCCTAATCCCTAAATTTCAAGTCGAAGCCCAAACCGCCTGCATCTAAACTGACGCCCTAATCCAAAAAGCAACCTGACACTGTAAGCCGTCCCCGCCCTCTAACTGCAACCCCAACCTTGCAACAGCAACACTACCCTAAACTCCCTAAACCCTAATCCCAGTGCCTGTGGATCATCGTCAACAGACGGAATTATCCACAGGTTCTGCAGCAAGAGGCCGTCCTCAACATAGCCGTGGCACGTGGAACTCCCCGGTTGAGTTTTCAGGGTTTAGGGCGCTTGGACTTTGAGGTGTAGGGTGTAGGGTTTTGGGTTTTTAGGGTTTTTTAGGGCTTTTAGTGTTCAGGGTGTAGGGTTTAGGGCTCAGTCTGGGTTCTGCGGTTTAGGGTTGGAGGCAGGCTTGGGTTTTAGAGTTGGGTGTTGCGGGATGGGGTTTGAGGATTGGGTTCGAGATCTGGGTTTGGAGATTTCAAGGTTTACGCATGTGAGAGCACAAAAGAAGCCACTCAGCGACAGGCCAGCATACTACAGTATAGAATGGAGGAGGTACAACATGACACCACACCATGGCTAAAACACTATGACCTGCTAGGTACAGCAGCATCACACAAAGCCTGTCTTTTGAAGTTACGAACTTCACCGTGTTCAAGATCCAAATATGCGCAACCGCCGCGCTTGCGGACTGTCGAGAGATCAAATACCGACGTACTGGATCGCGCATGCCCTTGGTTATTGGCCCGGCTGGGACGATGCCATTCCTCCTGCAAGTTTGTGCTGCACCCCCCGGCCGCGGCACCGCCAGGGGGTTGCAAATCCCGGAATCTTAAATGCACTCGGCCTAAAGCACTTAGCAAAACGAAACCTTACCAACAAGATTGACAGTGCAACTGACCCAAATCCTAACGACGCGAAACCCGGAACCGAGCCCTACGTTGCACCCTGAATCCTGAAGCTTAAACCATCAAGGCTTCACCCCGAACCGAAACCCTAAACCCTAAACCCATAACCCATAAGCCTTAACCGGCTCAAAACCCTCAAGCCCGAACTCGCCCATAACCCGGAACCCGGCCTTCCTTCAGAAGGGTTCTAAAAGACTAGGCTGAACAAAAACCCTCGGAGTTTAGGTGGGGTTTGAGGCTTCGGGTTTAGGGCTCAGGGCAGCAGGATTAGGGTTTATGACACTTTAAGGTTCAAAGGCTCCTCGTCCCCCGCGCTGGGGTACACATCCGCGGCTGCTGGCGCCCCGCCGCTGCCTTGCCGTTCTCTTTGGCTTGAAATGCTCAGGGGTCTAGTTTATTTGAGGTTTTGGGGCTTAGGGCTTTGGGGCTTCAGGGTGTTAGGCTTGGGGCTTGGATGCTTTAGCGTCCCAGCTTTAGAACGAATGACCAAAGCTTCCAAGGTACCTCCATCGATAAGGAGCATTCATGACCCGCTAAGACGGACCCCCTTCTGACGTAAAGGTATCCTCCGTTGAGGGTGGGCTGGAAGATCTGCGAAGTAGGTACATCCCTTGCTGAAGGCCTTTCTAGGTCGGCAGGGCCTTATCAGAGATCTGCAGAGGTTCTACACCCCTTTTTTCTGGTTCCCTGTTGGGGCTATTTCAAACATGATCATCTTTATAATCCTTATGAAAAGGTAACATTGTAGCCGACAAAGGTCCAGTTTTACAGGGATCTCTTACCAGGAGTTCACTTACGATGGAGAGAACCCTCTCTTGTTCAAACGACTATCGGAGCCCCGGCTTTTCAGGGAGATGCCATCTAAGAGCGACCTGAAAGCCCTGACACAAACGAGCCACGCAAGACCACGAAGAGAAGCCTCTACACTACATCCCTGACCCTGAGAAACCGCAGACCCCCAAAAGTTCTACTACAGGGGCTTGAATCACGAGAATTTGGGCTTTAGGAGTAAATCCGACAAAATCAACATCGGGAAATTCAGGGACACCACTACTCCTTATTCCGAGCCCTTTGTTTACATCCGAAGCTCCCTGATCGCCTCAACCGAAAACGACAGAGTCACGAAACCCACCCAAGAGCGGGTTTAGGGCTTGCTTCGGCTTAAAGGCTGCTGGGTCTAAAGCTTAGGACTCAGAGGGTTCAGACGAGGTTTGGGGCTTTGGTTTTGAGGCATGAGGTCTAGCCTACGTGCTTGGAGGTTCAGGGGACTTAGTAAGCAGGGTTGTAAGCAAGGTAGCTATGGCTAGATTATTCTGAGCCCGAATACGGAATTTATAGGGGCCCTACAAAAGGTAAACCCTAAACCTTAAACCGAAGGAGTCTAGGTGTTTGCAGTTTGATGGCTTAGTCTTCGGGTGTAGGTCTTTGACTTTGGGCTTTTGAGGGAATTCTGGAGTCGGGAGATGTTTCATGTCATAACCCGAAACCCTAAACCTAAAACCCTGAACCCTAAACCCTGAAGCCTAAACCCTAAACCCTAAGCCTTAGAGGAGGTGCTGTAACCATGATAAGGGCCTGGTATTTTTAACCCTAACAAGGAACCTGTTAACCACGATAAGCGCAGTGCAGCAACGCATGATAGAGCAGAAGGTGTCGAACGGAAATGGGGCTTTTGTCCTTGCTTTCCAGGAGAAACCGCGGCCAGGAATTACGACGTTGCATTCTGTCGATTGCATGGCGAAGCTCCACAGCCACACTGCGGATGGAAAGGATGCCGGGAGGAGCTGGGCTCGGCGCATCGTTGAATTGGCGGTGCTCGTACCATGAATCGAAGAGTGACCGTAGCGATGTCATCTCTTCGCGAGCAACCTTCCAGAGCCAGTATTTCTCCAGGTCGAAGAAGAACTGCGAACCTTTAGCGTGCAAGTTGCTGAAGGTGAGTCTTCGACGCAAGGCTTCGAGGTCCACCGCGGCTCCAAGGTAAACCCCAAAACGGAGCCCAAGGCTGCGAAGCGTCTATCGTGCAATCGCCTAAAAACCCATCAGTGTTAAACCAGACCGTGTTGCTGTAAAATTGGTTATTTCACGGTAATGACACACGCTTTAAGCCTTAAGCCCTAAACTCTAAACCCTAAGCCCTAAACCCTAAACCCTAATCCGAAACCCTAAACCCAAAACTCTAATCCGAAACCCTAAACCCTAAACCCTAAACCCTCAGCCTCGAACCTCAAACCGGCCCTTCCGACTTCGGACGCTGGATTCCCGAGGAGAGGGCCGACTCAGTTTCTGGCATTTGTTGGGAGGATCATGGGACTTGGTTATCCAACAAGGATCCAGTTTTACAGGGATCTCTTAACCCTAAACCCCACACTTAAACCCGAAAGCCCTATAGGCCCTAAACCCTAAACCCTAAACCCCTATGAACCCTAAACCCTAAACCCTAAACCCCTCTAACCCCTCTAAACCCTAAACTCTAAAGCCCTATAAACCCTGAACCCCTACAAACCCTAAACCCTAAACCCTAAAGCTTGGCAGGCCTTTTCTTTGTGCAGCGGCGGCTGCACCACGACTCCTGGTTTCGGCTCAGCGAGGCTTTCGGGATTTTCAGGGCTTTTGCGGCGACGGGGTTTGGGGTTTAGGGCTCAAGGGTTTAAGGGTTTAGGGTTTAGGGTTTGGGGTTTGGGGTCTAGGGTTGAGGGTTTAAGGGTCTGCGGCTTATTTTCTAGGGTGCAGGGTTCAGTGTACAGGGCGTTGCGCTTGCAAGTTTGGCTTGGAGAGATACAGAATCTAGCTTTCCCCTAACCCCCAGTCTAATCACTCAGGCCCCCGTATTTTGGGTGCCGATGGCTTCGTGACCCATTGTCGTGAAGGGTCTAAGGTCTGCGGGGGCACGCTGATTTACAGCAGAAGGAAGCTGTGCTGAAACAGAGGGAGGGGTCCTGATCCCTGATCCCCGAAATCCTAAACCCCCACACCCTAAACCACGAATTCCTGCGGCCACGAATTCTTGCGTTTTCTTATCTGCCCAGCCTCAACATCTGAAAGCTCATTCTCAGATCCAAGCCTGAAAGCCTTAGATGTCATGGCCCATTCATGCCCATGAGCCCTGGCCCCTGAGCGCCGAAGGTATGGCATGAAACCACATAGCACAGCCGATCCCTTCTTCAGTTTCAGCACGACCACACCTCATAAGCACCTAAAGCCTAAACCCTAAACCCTAGACCCTAGAAACCTAAACCTCTCAGCCACAGGCTTGCAAAGTCCAAAACGCAGCCAGCAACACCCCGCCCTCCTAAATACCCTAAGCCCTAAACCCTAAACCCCTAAACCCTAAACCCTAAACCCCTAAACCCTAAACCCTAAACCCTAAAAAACCCTAAACCCTAAATACCCTAAGCCCTAAACCCGAGAACAACGCGCTTTCGCTGCTGTTGCGAGGCCCAGGCTGCGGCGCCAGGAGGGCTTGGAGCTTGCTGTGCGCAACCTCTTCGGCATTCTGCAGGGTTAAAGGTTTAGGGTTTGGGGTTTAAGGCTTAGGATTTAGGGTTGGGTTTAGGGTTTGGGGTTCGGGGGCTAAGGTTTAGGGTTTAGGGTTTAGGATTTGGGGTTTTAGGGTTTTGGGTTCAGGGTTTAGGGTATAGGGATGAGGCTTCTGTAGAAGTTATTGAGAGGATTTCACAAGGGTTGCGAAGGATGGCGTTTTGGAATTCAGAGTTTCACAGGGTTTTTAGGGTTTAGCGTTTAGGGGCCTAGGGCTTAGGGTTTAGGAGTTTAGGGTTTCATGTTTCGGGGTTTTTGGAGTTCGCGGGTTAATGTTCATGCACACCCCTGACTAACATACACCCCCCCCCCCTCTATGATACTTTTGTGTTGGAATCTCTTGTATACTCCTCATAAGGGCCTTGAAGGGTTGAGGGGTTCTGGGCTTAAGGCTCTGGGCTTTTAAGGATTTCGGGTTGAATGGGGGCCCCAGGGTTTAGGGTTTAGGGTTTCGGGCTCAATGGGGCCCCAGGGATTACGGTTTAGGGTTTAGGGTATGGGGCCCCAGGGTGCTTTGAGCAATTAAAGAAAATGAAGGTTTGGCGTTGACTTCACTTCGCTTCACACGCTTGGGATGACTGGGCGAGCCGGAGAGAACTGCTCTAAACCCTAAAACCTAAACCCTGCACCCGAAACCCAAAGCTACACAGGCCAAAACAGCTGCGCTGAAGTTTGGCTTCTCACCCCTAAATCCCAGAGCCCCAAAATGCTTGTTGACCTGGCGAGGAGCTGAAAGTGGAGGGGTTCAGGGCAGTCTGGGGACCCTAGAAGCTGAACCCTAGGGTTTAGGGTTTGGGGTTTAGGGTTTAGGGTTTAGGGTTTAGGGTTTAGGGCCACTAAACTGCGTGGCTATGAAAAATCGGATTGGAGCTTCAAGCCTAAGGGCTCAAGGCTGAGGGTCTTCGACCATCATTCTTTTGTTTTTAGTCTTCTTCGTCTTCATCATCTGACTGGTTCTTAGAAGGGAATGGAGGAATGGGTTTCTGGGACTACTTTAGGGGACCTTAAGGGGCTATCGTAGGGATCCATTCCCTCATTCCCTGCTAAGAACCAGGGAGTCATGCT
>CAJNJA010102530.1:0-18635 GCA_905231915.1 Symbiodinium necroappetens
CCCCCCCCCAAAAAAAAAAAAAGCCATGTCATGCCGAGCTCCTCTCTGGACTCCTCCTTGCCCTCCTCGGGCGCCACGGAGACTGGCGAGGGCGAGAGGGAGCCTCTCCTGCCCGCGCCTGCGCGCCTGGGATTGAGGGTTAGGGCCTTTTCTGTTTTAGGGTTTACGGCTTTGGGTGTTTAGTTTTGAGTTTAGGGTTTATTTTTAGGACCAAGTAGTAAGGCATATATATATAATATATGTATGTATATATGGATGGAGAGTTTAGAGTTAGGTGCTTTTGGGCTCTTCAAGGTTTCGATCTCTTTGGGTTCAAGATTGTCCGTTCTTTTCCGGACGTGTGTTTGCCATGCCGGCCATGCCTAACGATATCCAAACGAATGAACCCGTGAATCCCCCCTCTTCGATTTTTACACCCGGGCCCACAACCGCTCGTACTACTATTGTTTTTTTGCTAAGTACTATATGTTTAGTCTTCATCATTAAGTATACTATTCTTGCTACTGTTACTGCTAATTTCTTCTATTTCTGACCATTGTTGTAATTATTTCTGTTGTTAATGTATGTATGTGTATATATATAATATATATATATATTTATTTATTTATTTATACCTATTTATTTATTTTTATTATTATCATCTTCACGATTAAAAAATCCAAGACGGTCTAAGACGACTGCAGGGCCGCCCGCAGCTCCGGGAGGGCGCCGACGGCCGCGGAGCTCTGGGCGCAAGTACCTCCCGAGCTGGCGGCCTCTCAGACGAGTGGGAGGAAAGGTAGGGCTTAGGGCTTGGAGGGTTTGAGGGTGGAAAGTAGGGGCGTAGGAGTTGAGGGTTTAATTAGGGTTGAGGGTTGACTAGGTAGGTCCCCCAGTACCCAATTGCCCTTGCTGGTTTTGGGGTCCCTTATTGCAGCCTCTCAGAAGATCTAGGACATTTTCAGGTGGGTAGTTACCGTTATAGGAGTAGGGCTTAGGGCTTAAAGGGTTTTTAGAGTTAGGGTTTATAGGCTTAGAGGGTTTTGAGGGTTGGGGTTTATAGCCTTAGAGGGTTTTTAGGGTTGGGGTTGATAGCCTGAGAGGGTTTTTAGGGTTAGGGCTTAGGGCTTAGAGGGTTTTTAGGGTTAGGGTTTATAGCCTTAGAGGGTTTTTAGGGTTAGGGCTTAGGGCTTAGAGGGTTTTTAGGGTTAAGGGTTAGGGCTTAGGGCTTAGAGGGCATTGGGCTTAGATAGGGCTTTGGGCTCAGAGGGTGTTTAGGGTCAGGGCTTAGAGGGTTTGAGTCAGGAAAGTAGGCGTTCGGGTTTTGCGGTCCAGCGTTGAGCTGGCAGCCTCGCAGAAGAGAGGACGACATAGGGTTTAGGATGTTTACAGCTTTAGGAGTTTAGGATTTAATTATAGGGTTGAGGGTTGAGGGGGCAGAAGAAGCACAGAAGAGAGGAGGAAGTAGGGTTTAGGATGGTTTCGGCTTTAGGGGGTTTAGGAATTTGGGGTTTAGGGTTGACGGGTGTATGGCTTGGGAGTTTAGGGATTCAGGGCTTCAGGGTTTGGGGGTTCAGGGGGTTGAGGCCAGAAGTTAGCGGGAGCAAGGGAATGCTGAGGGCTTAGGGCCTAGGGTTTTTTCTGCAAACCCCCCAAAGAACCGGCCTGGGTTTTGGCCAGACTGGGGTTGGTGGGGTTTAGGCTTTAGGGGTTAGGGTTTAGAGTTTATTTAGGGTTTAGGTGCAGGGTTTAGGGTTTAGGTGTTTTCTTTTTGTTTTTTTTTCTGGTCGTGCATGAGGGCTTTGAGAGTTTATGGTTTACCGTTCAGGGTAAGCTTTAAAGGATAGCAGATCAAGAAGACCGCAACGCAACAGCATCCTCGGCTTCCAGGTAGGGTCTAGAGTCAGAATCTCACGGCAGGCCTTTCTCGGGATGTAGTGTTTAGGGTTTAGTATGGTCTAGTAAAAAGGTTTCAGTGTGTAGAATGGTGTTGAGCCACTGTCTTACCCACTTTCGGTGTTTAGGTAAGTCTTATAAACTTAAACTTAACCCGTACATAATCTTGAACTCTGTAAATGCCTGCAAGGTCGCGCTGCTGCCAAAGATCGGGATTGCCAGCCTGGTGTTGGCCATCCTTGCAGCAGTGAGGGCCTTAGTTCCCAAACCTGCCCTAAAGCCGAAAACTCTAACCCTGAAGCCCTGTTCCACGATGGTTTCGAGGTCGGGCATCCGCTGCTCCGCCACCAGTCCTACCACACTAATCCTCCTTTCTGTGGGTTCGGCTTTACACCCGAAGCCCGAAACTGTCCAGATTTTGGCGTTTAGTGATGTTGTATAGGGGTTATTTATAGGGTGTTTAGGGGATTTGGGCTATGAGGGTCCCGTCCGTCAACTTCATCGACCTCCGCAGCAGAAGAATAGTGGGATACTGCCCTAACCTCCCAGGTACCTACTATGTAGGGCCCTAGGGGCTCTAGTACCCTATATAGTAGGTACCTGGGGGGTTAGGGCTGGCTCTTCAGCAGCCTTGATCACTCTCGCGGATCCGCTCTGAATTTTGTTGTTTGGGTGTCCTGATTGTGTTCTGGAGCTTAGCTGTGTCGTGGTACGCTTTCTCGGTGACCTTAGTTTCTCATTATAGGACCCTAGCCATAACCTGGGTTATCCCAAAAAGCTGTTACATTCTGCTTATAGTCTCCATTGCAGTTTCTTTTTTGGGGTTACCTTATAGGGTCCTAAATATTGGCTAAACCAAAAAAAGGAACTACAATGGAGACTATAGGCTAGGTAGGGTCAGGGCCTAAATACCCTAAACCCCCTACTGCCCTAGAACCCGTATAGACCCCTAAACCCAACACCCGAAAAGAACCCTAACACTGAACACGTACAACCCTTATAGAACCCTATAGGATCCTTTAAAGGAGAGCCTAAGGATCCAGGTATGCTTCCGCGAACTCCTCCAATGGGGGAGCCTTGGCCCTGGTCTCTCTATGGCTTAGGGTTTAGGGTTTAGGGTTTCTATGGCTACTTGGAGGATTGGGGGACTTAGTAAGTTGGTTATAAGTAGGGTTTATAATTAGGGTAACTCCATTTAGGGTACTTATATCTCTACTTATGACCCACTTACTAAGTCCCCAGGGCCTCCAAGTAGGTTCTGCAGTAGTACCCTTTTGCCCTTTTTCTTTTTGGGTTCCCTTATTAACACCAAGTAGTAGGAACAAGGGTATCCTTATTATTCGGGGGCTACTGGGGAACCTAGATGGGGCTTGGGGTTTATAGGATGTACCCAGAGAGCCCAATACCCCTTAATTAAGGAATATACCTTAAATTAGAGGGGCCTTAATATTGTGATTTAAGGCATATTCCTTATTTAAGGGGTATTGGGCTCTCTGGGTAGGGTTTAGGATTTAGGGTTTCGGGTTAGGGCTCTCCACGAGGCTACCTATTCATGGATACTGCTGGGGCCCTAAGACTGCAACCCAGTGGAAGCTGTGTAATTGTCTGAGTGACGGAGTTTGGGGAAGCCTGAACCTTGAACAGTTAAAACTCTAAGCGCTGAACCCTAAACCCTAAAGCCTAAACCCTAAACGAACCTCGCTTGTGGGCTTTGATCCTTAGCTATGCGAGAGGGAAAAAAACCCTAAACTCTAAAGCCTAAAACCTTCACCGTCTTAGCCTTGAGCCGGCTGAGTGAGGTCGCCGCCGTGGTGGTTCACTTCGCACCTCAGGCACCGGTGTAGTTTTTTTATCTTGTGGTTTTAGGGTGTATGGCTATTTATTCATGATAGGGGCCAGGGTTCAAAACAGATTTATCAAGGCTTATCAAGGTTTTGCATGTTTCTTTGCTCAGTGTTATTTTAAGGTCTTTGTTACGGCTCGATGTCGAGTTCTAAAGTTACAACCCTAAACCCTATCGCCTTAAGTACAATCGCGACAGGCTGGTTACTCCCCCTTGAAAAGGTCCGCAACAAGATGTCTGAGTCTAAACTCTGTCTAAACCCTCAGCCCCGAACTGCCCTAAACCTATAGCCTGGACACTAAGCTCTAAACCCTGAGCCCTTACCCTAAACCTATAGTAAGATCTCAGCCCTAAACCTATAGTGAGGTCTCAACCTTAAACCTATAGTAAGGTCTCAACCTTGAACCTATAGTAAGGTCTCAACCTTCAACCTATAGTCAGATCTCAAACCTAAACCCTAAACCCTAGGCCCTAGACCATCAAACAGGAAGAGGAATTGATGGTCGAGGTCGAAGAAGCCGCAGAGTCCGAGTGTCCACTGTCCAAAGGCTCGGAGGGGTTTCGGGTTTAGGCTTTAGGGTGTAGGGTTTTAGGGTTTGGGGGTGTAGGGTTTAGGGTTTGAGGGTTGGTGTTTAGGGTTGGGGGGTTTAGGGCTTCGCAAAAAAAAGGGGTCTAGCCGTTTAGCCCCGAGGGTTTGGGGTTTCTTGTTTCGGGTTTGGGCCGACTGATTGCAGAGTACTAAAGCATCCTATGAGCACTTTAGCACTCTTGGAGGCCCTGGGGACTTAGTAAGTGGGTTATAAGTAGAGATATAAGTACCCTCAATGGAGTTACCCTAATTATAACCCTACTTATAACCAACTTACTAAGTCCCCCGGGTCTCCAAGTACTTCCAGACCTGAAGCCTTTCATCCTGGAGCCTCAACCCTAAGGGTCCCTGTAGCCTAATACATATACTTTGGCCCCAAAGTACCCACCTAGGGACTGCTTTAAGGCCAAAGTATATGCTGTTTGTGTACATGGACCCTTAGGGCAAGTGATCCTCTTGGTTCGGGGTCTACTGAGCCCAAGGGTTTGCCTACCTTTTCGGGACTCAAGAACAAAGCATAATGCATAGTATAGGAGCCTGAATATTGACCAATACTATTTTCAGGGCTCCTTATTGTAGTTATAGTATAATGGGCCCCAAAGCCTTATTCTGGTTATCAAAGCCCCTATATCAGTAGTATGGAAGGAAGTTTGTGGAGGATTGGGGGTTCTGGAATGTCGGCCGGCACGGCTTGAGGCCTGGAAGAGTTGACCGCAACTACTTTTTCGATCGGTTCCTTCTTCGTAACTACTATGTACCAAGCAAAAACTCCACGTTTGGGGCTTCCGTTCTGAGTTGAAGATAAGCAGTCTTCGCAAAGTCGGCTGCCCAGACTCCGGCTAGTTTTTCGGATCTTTCAGCATATCTGTTATTTTGTATTTTTCCTTCGGTTAGAACCCGCTTAACTACCAAGCTTCGTCAGCGCTGACTCCCTCAAACCTAGCGAGGATTCGCAAAATTGCGAGAAGGATGGACCGAAGCACCCTGAGAGCCAGCGTGCGAATTGCTAAAGGTCCATGTACTCACTGTCAGTACGAACATAGTTAACAACTATCGCATACCGCGTATATGTGGCCCGAAGGGAACGTACTGCACCCCTTGAGAAGGTATTGAGCATACGCTCCATGGGAACATGGGCCGGGTGAAACGTATACGGTAAGCACACTAACATCACCACGCCCTGAAAGGAACTCTTTTCACTTTTTTGCGGGGGCCGTAGTGATTAGCTTTCGGGTTTCCGGTAGTACGGGTACAATACATTAAGGAGCCCTGGCATATTTTATCATCAGGCCTTAAGCCCTGAACGCTCATAAACACTAAGCCCTACTAGACCCCAAATCCTGAGCCCGAAGCCCCAAACCCCCACACCCTAAACTCCAAGATCTAAGCCCCACCCATAGGCTCCAAAGTAGTTCCTTTTTGTGGTTTATATCTAGAATCCTATAATGCAACCCCAAAAAGGAACTACTTTGGAGGTTATGGGTACACAAAAGTGCAGGCGACTGGTCCCCCTGGTCCGAATGCTCCGCCTCCTGCTCCCTGGTTCAGGAGTACCATGCTTTGATCCGTTTCTGGTACCTATTTCTTAAGGGAACAGGGTTTAGGTTTTAGGGTTTATCAATAAGGGTTGTACTTGTTCCTTAATAACTTAAAGGAACACGGTTTAGGGTCTTGAGCCACTAGGAAATACTTGTTCAAACCTAAACCCTAAACCCTAAACCCCAAACCCTAAACCCTAAACCCTTCTTCTTGGTTGCTTCCGAGCCGAGGCGCCGGCTTCCAACACCGTGCCCGGAGAAGTTGGCGCTGCTGGGAGGCTCCGGGTGCCCGGAGTTCAGACGGGCTCTTTGGTAATGGTACCCAAAGGGTCCTAGGTACTGTTATGGGGGATACTTTCCCAAATCATAATAGCATTTCCTAATATAGAAACCCTACATTCTACTATATAGGTACTTTTGACCCTTTGGGGTAAGTGTAGCAATAGCAACGGTACCAAGCGTGAAACTCAAGAATAGCAGTGCTTTAACAAGACTAAGAAGACTACTACTAATATTAGCTCTACAGCATTAGAAATTAATGGCAATAATGAATAGTGAATTGGTAGAAGGGTTCCATAGCCGCAGGGCAACAGTTTGCTGCACTACTTGGAACTTAGCATGTCAGGCACTGGCACCCCGTTGTTTTTCGTAGACTCCTCGCACAAGCTCCCGAAAGGCCTCTCCTCTCCACGGATACCTTAAAGTTGAATACCTACACCCTAAACCTTAAACCCTAAACCCTATTGTATAATTTGTTCGCCCACCTGATCCGATTATCGGTGTCATGTGGGAGGCTAATAAGCAGAATCTCCTTATGACGAAGTTTTCGTCCAAGTACAGGGTTCAGAGGGTTGAAGGTCGTGGGCTTAGGGTTGAAGGTGTAATTAACTCATATGGATATTGGTGCCAATGCCGGTTTCTCAAAATAGGAGTGTGACATGGTTTTCCATATTTATAGCCATATTCTTTGCTGAAACTGATGGTATGAATGTCAATACGCGTGTCAGTGTTAGATTACAGTTATTACTTCTCTTATTGGGCTGTTTTGCTTGTTTGTGTCGTTTATGTGTATTCGTCTTGTGGTGTTCTGAATCTTGTATGTTCACAACCTTCCTGTTTTGTAAACGCGATCACTGTCATTAGAGTTAGGTTTCAACACCAGACCACCACAAGCACGCATGGCATCGATGTTGGGTACCCAGAATCATCACTGGGTGCGGATGCTCGATTGCCTTTGCAGAGTTGCATGGGGTGCCAGCGTTTGGGCACCTTTCGGGGCAAGGACTTTGAGCCTGCGGCCAAGGGGGCCTCAAGGGGCTCCTTATAATTGATAATTGACAGTTTAGTAGCAGTAATGATCATGATAGCAGTAACATTAAAGTACGAATAGCATCGGTAATAATACTGGAGAGCAGGTTGCTGTGGGCCTGCTCTTTTGTAACAATACTGTGAAAGACAAACCTAGGCGCTAGATGATTGGTAGCTCCTGCTTCGTCGCGCAAGATGAGCTGGAGAACAGTGACAAACGGAGACAGAAAGTGGTCGAGGGGTCCAGTTGAGCTGCCATGCAGTAGACATGGTATTCTCTGAGCCCTTCTCGAGGTGGTTGAGAACAAGACGGCACAGCGGCCCTGCAACGAAGAGGCGGGTGAAAGAGCAGTTTCTTTGCTTGTTTCTGTCTTTGTGTTGGTGTCTGTCTGTCTGTCTGTCTGTCTGTTTGTCTGGCTGCTTGCTCCTCGGGGCTGCATGCTGGATATGGGGTTCGTGGAAGCTTGATGGGGCAGGCGCGGATTTAGCCCGCTTTTGCAACACGAACTTAAGCCCACAACAACGGAGCGTTACGGCAGTGCAGCTTCATAACAGCATCTCCACGATGCTAAGCTGTAGATTTCGATCCCAGCAGCTCTATCCAGGTCATTTGCGACTCGCAGGCCTGCGAGCTAGGCGACTGGACCAGCTGGAAAGGTAGCGGGCTCGGTTTGCGTACCCTAAACCTGACACTGGGAGAGTTCCAGTGAGGTTGGGGTTGATAGCTTCGATTGTGAAAAGACTTGCGTCCGGAAGCCATCAGTTGCAGCTTCGACCAGCTCGTGCCGAAGCCGTCAAGACCAAAACTCGAAGGCTCTCAGCCAAAAACCCCTAAACTTGCCCTCAACCCTACTGTAAATTTTACACCCTCAACCCGAAACCCGAAACCCTAGGTTGTCTCCACCAAGGCCCTCGCAATGCCCTGAGCTGACAAAACGCCAAAGCAAGCCCCCGAGAGCCTTCCATAAATCAATTAAAAACCCCTTATGATAGGATTACCTGGGTCCTTGTTGGCTACAGTTTTATATATTTATGTAATAGTATTTTTTTTAATCATAGCACCCACTAAGGATTTAAAATGGTCATTTCTAATATAGCCCCAACAGGGAACCAGTTACGAGGATATCCCTACTTTGAGCTTCAGTGTAAAGGGATGTATATGGGGTATCCCTATGCTAATTCTTGCTTCTGTGCTTTCTTGGTGGCACTATACAAAGCGTTTGTGCAATCCGCGTGAAGCCCTGACTCCGAGGCTGCGACGGAGATATGTCGTGCGGCTGCTTGGCGGTCTATAGCCCTAAGCCCTATTGCAATCCCCAAAAGTGACTATCATAGACTTGATCTCTATGAGGTCTAAACCCGTAAACGCCTGAAAAGAAATACATCTTAAACCCAAAGCCCTAAGCCCGAAAAGGGATCTGCACATAGTTGATCCCTAATTCCAAAGCCCTGAACCTGAAAATGATTGAAAAGAGATAACTCTGAACCAGATAAGCCCTATCCCCGACAAAGCAGCTAGTTATCGTAAAGCTGATCCTTATAAGCCACAAACCAAAAATGCCCCGAAAGAAACACCTCTAGAACCTAGGCCCTGAACCCCAAAAGGCAACCTATATTAAAGCATCCTTTGCAAAAAGAGACCAAGGCCATGGAGCAAGCTCTTCTCGGTTCCGTCGCCTATTGCTCCCGCCAGGACCCCGCTCCTGCAGTCTGCTTTGCTGCTCGCGAGCTGTTGGAGACAAGAAAAATGTGTATGTGTATGTATGTATATATATATACACACATACACATATGTACATTTTCTTTTCTTGATTTCTTTGTGTGATTGAGCATGTGGTCTTATGTACACATGCCAAGCCATTGTATGTGTGTGTGTGCCTGTGCAGATAATATAGGTCGATGGATGGGTAGATATAGATAGATAGACAGGTACCGAAACAAAGCTCGATACATAGAGAGAGAGGGAGAGAGATGACAGAGAGATGAGCGAGAGAGAGAGAGCGGGAGAGGGAGAGAGATGAGAGACGAGAGAGAGAGAGAGATATTATATATATATGTGTGTGTGTGTATACATATAGAGAGAGAGCGACAGACGCAGACACAGATCGGGCTTAAAGGAGCTGTTTATGCAGCAGTCTAGGGACTTTGCGTTTAACGCCTGTGAGAGGTCCTTCTGTAGGGGTCCTTGCTTATTGGGCAAGCACTGCTAGCACTTCGGCTTTAGGGTTTAGGGTTTGGGATTAAGGTGGAGATTTGCTTGAAGACCGCCGAACGTCGGGCGAACCACTGTCAACCATGCAAAGCTTTCGCATGCAACCCTTCAACCTTATACTGTCCATACCCTCGGTTGACAGTGTCCGAGGCGCCAACTCCAAACATGTTAAATCCTACAAGCCTTCAACCTCCTGCGAGAGGGAACGCAAACCAGCGGGAACTTCACGTACGTGGGATGTCAGCAGATCGAGACTTGCAGAGCGCGAATGCTTGATCATGCTTAATCACTGACATTGTGAAGCTGCAGCACACTGCAAAATTGAAGCTGTCAATCCTCGCTCACCTGGCAATTTCCTACATCAACTCAAGCCCGACACCGAAACGAGGAACCCTGTGCAGAACCCCCACAACGCTTTTCAAGCATCTCCATGCAAGACTCGTACAGGAACCTGCGTAGATCCCCATACAACTTCTTAAATGCCTGTGCAGCCATCTGAAAGGAAGCCCTATTACTCTGCACTGTGTAGGGTTTAGGGCTTCTCCCAACAGCTCCAAAACTCCTGACAGTGACAGAGGGCATTCACCTTAACTCATTGTAAAACTCCTTCAAAGATCTGCAACTTGAACTCCTTCAAAGATGTACCAACTCGTCAGTGAGGCAGGGGGGTTGGAGCTCATAGAGCACCCCATGGATCCTGAATGAAGCCCTACACAACGCGTATAGACAGCGTAATTTTCTCTCTTACAAAAAACACTGCTTTAGCCGCTGCACTATAAGCCCTCGGCCCGACAACCGTGGTTATAGAATTCCGGTTAGTTACAGGTCGCTGGAAAGAGCTTTATTCGCATGAAAGCCCCGGTCTACATCAGCTGCCCCGCAAAGGGCCGACGGCTCCCGACTGCCCAAGTCTCGTGGAACGCCGCTCTTGCGAGCGGCGGCGGCCATGCCCAGAAGAGTGCCAGAAGGCCTGGCAGGAAGGTATCCCTTCCGACACCAAACCTTTACCGTGAGCCAGATTAGAGATTCACATCCCGTGGGTTTGGGGCGTTTGCTACAAAACCTACCTTGCCACACATGGTAAAAGCAGAAATGAGGTTCGTCAAGCCCTATAAACCCTAAATCCCAAACCGGGGAGTGTAGGATTGTTAGATACATCGATCTTTGGGGTCAGCCCGTGGCCGAATTACGTCACCAAGCCCTAAGTGTAGGGCGATTAAAGAGTTTATTATAGAGACCTTATGTTCCGGGCTCTTGGCTACTGTCGACTGTTTCTGGTTGTTCTTTCATTGAGTTCTGCCTTTTTTTGGCAGCGAGCTGATCTTCGCCATCGTCGGCACAGCGCGGAAGCAACTCAAACTCAGCATTTACGTCGAAACTCCGAGGCCTCCAGGCACTCAAACACCACAAAAACCCGGTTGAGCATCCTCTGAGTGGGAGAAAACGAGGCTCAAACAAGTCGAGTTGCAACGCACTTGTCGAACAAAGAAGGACGGGGCCCTTCATGGTTTTTGTTGGTGTGATGGCTGGCACAGTTCCGGCTGATTTCGCTGAAGTGATGGATTGCGCCGGAGGAGTGATACTGTATAGAGGCTGACTGCCCAGATTTCAAGCAGTTTGCCAAACGTTGCCTTTTCCACCACCATTGTAATTGTACCTTCCATCGCAGGTTCGTCCTAAACCTTAAACCACAAGCAGAAAAAGCTTTAAGCCTAACACTTTATCCCAAGCTGGACACTCTGAGCCCTGAGCCGGGCATAACCGGGCTGACTTCGGGCGCAGACATGGGCAGGCCTGGTCTCGGAGGGTTCAACCCCTCTCAGAAAGCTTGCTGCCCCGAACCCCCGAGCAGCTAGGACCCTAACCCCAAAAACCCGAAGACCTTACACTTCAACCTCAAGCCCTTTTTTTCTGAACCATATATGCATAGGTGTTGTTTTATGCTTGTATCTTGTTTTATACCTATTTTTATATCCATACCGTCTAAAGCCCCACCGAAGGTGTTAGGGCATTGGGGCGAGTGGTCGAGCTGCTCAGCATCTGGGCTCTGTTAGGATTCAAGATTTTAAGTTGAGGAGTTTAAAGTTTAGGGGGCGCTAGAACCTACTGTATGGTTCATTCAGGGCTCCAACCCGACAAGCAGTAGGTTCCGGATCCACGGGCAAGGTTTGCATTTTGGGGGTGCTTGAATACATACCGTGACGCTCTGGCTGAGCGTGTTCTCTTTGATTGTGGCCTAAATCGTGAGCCCGAAGGTTTGTGCACTCATGTTTATTCGTCTTGGTTTTGGAATCGCTTGTTCTCAGGCTGTGTTCGAGCTTTGCGAAACTGCTTTTCAGTTCAGAGCTTTTCCTCCACTGTTTGCGCCATGTCGTTTCAGATAGGGCAGTATGTTACTACAAGCTTGAGGACCAAATAGTCCGTCAAAGAGCCTATAGGGCTCATATGCCACATAGTCACTAGTATCTTTAGGTGTAAAGAAGACTAATTGCAGAGCCATATATCTTCGGAGGTTATTCGGCCGAGAAGGATCTGACAAAGCCCGCACCGAGCAAACGAAGATGCTTGTTCTCGTGGCAGGCCCATGTGGCCTTACACCCAAACAGCCCTGAACCCCTAAAATGCCGCACCAGGCTCTTTCAGGCCCTATTGAATGCAATAAACTCCTACAAACCCTCGTAAATCGCCTTACGAAGCCTTTTGCAGCCCGCGTCAAACTCTCCTACCCACCCACCCGCGTAAATCCTGAAAGCGCTTAGAGGCCATGTGCGACATCGGTGAGCGATGGCGGGTTCGGGAAACGCCGCCCGCAACGCCAGCGATCCTTCAAGCGCGGTGCCGCGCCTTTGCCCAGGACCACTGAGATGAACACAAAGGGGGTACATAGAGGGATTGATACAAGGTTTAGGCTTCAGGGAAGTTTAGTAGTCGCACCTATGCAGCATTGTGTACAGTGTAAAGATTCGTGTGTTCCTTCATCCGGAGCATTCATCTGGTCAAGTGTGTCACAAAGTTCTTTCACTATACTCGGGTCCCGTCTTGCAGCCTGCTCTGAGAGCTGTCCTGCTGCTACAACTGATGTGGGAGCCGACCCCAGGCGAAGTGCGAAGCCTGTTGCAAAAAGGGAAGTTTAGGGATGATAGAAAGTTGAGAGGAATGTTGCGGAAGTTGGTTCTACATATATATATATACATACACATAATATAATATAATATAATATAATATAATATAATATAATATAATATAATATAATATGATATGATATAACATAATATATAATATAACATATTATATAGATATAGAGAGAGAGAGACAGCACAGAAGGCTTCCGGTTATGATGGTGCTCTTCGATCTTTAAACAGATGTGCTGGCCTTTGTCACCGCCAGAATGCGTTCAACCACTCTTCAGGATTTGTCTTACTGCGAGCCGGACGCAGGCGTCTGTCCCTGCAAGCACTTCGCAGGAAGCAACTAGGTCCGAAAGTAGTTCCCTTTTTACCTTTTGTTTTTTGGTGATTTTTGGTGTCTAATGATCAAGGCTAAACGGAGAACAAGCTTAGCCTTCTTGTTTTTTGGGGTCTGCGGGAGAAACTGGATCAAACCATTGGGAACCCAATACAACCCTGATAAATCGGATATGATCCCTGCAAATCCCTATAGATGCCTTATCCCTATTGGAAAGCTTAGGTAAGCCCTGCACCGCGCGGGCGGCTCCTAGCAACAGGAGCAGAACCTCGGAACACGCACTGGTGCAGGAGATGTCTCTCATCGGCAACCTAGGACCATATAGGGAATTTTAGGGCTTTAGGGTTCTATAAGGACTCTTTCTGGGCTATAGGAATACGGATTCCCTGGATAGGTCATGCCTCAGGCCTCACGAGCTTTCTAGACGAATCGTTCGGCTTTTGTGCCAGTGTATCTCAAGAGGTCGCGTCTTGTGCAGATGAAAAAACACTAGCAATCAAGAAATCCAGCATGCAGCTTACAGCTTGGACGATAGTCAAATGAGAACGAACTACATGGCACATCTGTGAGGCGCTTGCTGACATATAGCTATGAAGTTGTATAGGGTTCAGAGGTTTTGGAGTTGGGATTTAGCAAAGGATTGTGGGTGAAGATGGCTGAGGCTGCTGAATCTCCACTGCCCACGGGAGCGTCGGCATCTCATCATTGGCGATGAGCGTCGTCGTGACGAGGCTCCACGAAACGTAGATCGCTTGAGAAGCCTGGGTAATCACCCATTATGCTATGCCTGGGGTTTCCATGGATACCATAAGTATACTACAAGGTGCCCCAAAGCCCTATTCCAAGCGTTCAAGCCTCTATATTAGATCGCTTGCGAAGTGTGGGTTTGGCGAGGTTTAGAGTTCGGATTTAGGGTTGTTTGGGGTTGTTGATCAGTTTTTGCAGTCTAGGGTAGCCGGGTGGCACGAGTCCACAGCACAGTCGGCCCAGGTGCAACAAGGGTTTAGGGATGGGTTTCGGTTTGGTGTTAAGGGGTTAGAGTGTTTTGAACTCAGGATTTTGTGAACTGGTGACTTCTTCTGTGAACAGCAAGCTGACAGAAGCCAAGAAGAAGCTTGGAGACTGTAGGCATATACCAGTGTCTTCTCACCCCAACTTCGAGTATTTTCGATAATTAACCCTGAACTCTAAACCCTAAACCCCAAACCCCAAACTCGAAACCCTAAAACCGTACTTTCAGCAGGTGCTACAGGCGCTTTCCACCAATGCTGCAGGCAGCCTGGTTCTCTCCAGAGTCTTCACTGAAGGGAGCCGTTCAGTGGGCTTTTGGAATGCTTAGGGCAAGCCCTAAACCTAAACCCAGCAGCAACAAACGTTCCGGGTTTGCTGCGGAATAGGCCATGTGCGAGAGCAGCTTGCGAGAGTGTAGTTGCGAGTGCATCGTAGTAAGACCATTGGCCGCTGGAGCCAGGCTTTCTTCGCACAATTGGCCAGACAAGAGCAGCAAATTGGCCGAGAGTCACCTCCCCTAACCCCATTCTTTTTCTGCAAGGTCCCCTTCTGGAGAACGCCTAGAGAGACCGGGGTGCAACCCCCTGAGGGAGTGAAGGGTGTTTGTCTGCATTGCGTGCATAGGCGCATCAGCTTCTCATCGAGAGGCTGCTAGCTCACAGGCTTTCGTGGACGTAGAGAAGGTAACCTTTAACATCTCTGTGGTATCACAATCCGCATATAGCCCGAACATTTTCCTCAAAAAAAGGTTACTATAGTCCCTATATAAGCCCAATGGCTCTCCTTTGGTTCCCCTAGGATACTGGACAAGTAAGCTTTGCTCCCGGACGGCTACGAAGTCTCATGGCCAAAGCCCAGGAAAGGTTTGGCCCTTCAGCCAGGGCCCCAACAAAAGTCCAGTAAGAAGGAACCCCTAGACCCTGGCGGAAACCCTACTATAAAGCCCTAAATCCCTAAACCCTAAACCCCTAAACCCTAAACCCTACACCCCTAAAGCCCAAGGACACCTGCCCATCATTCCAGCGAGCATCTCGGCCTGGGAGTTGCTCTCCTTGGGCAACGAAAGCCGCGGAAAAGACCTCGGGGCGCGCCTCAAGAGCGCAGTCTTCTGGCCTCGAGCAGCAATTGGGTTTAGGGCCTAGGGTTCAGGGCTTTGGGTTGAGGGTTTAGGGTTTAGGGCTTTGGGTTTAGGGTTTAGCGGTTACCTGGGACTCTAATTGCCTACAGTTTTTTCTGGGTTCTACCTACTAATTAAGGGGTAATGGCTGCTAAACTGTAGGTAAAGAGAGTTACAAGCATAGAGTTGTGGGTTTTCGGGTAAGTTAGGGTTCATGGTCTATTCTTGAGGGTTTTAGGGTTAAGTTTGTTTTTTTGCAGTGGATGGCCCGGACTTAGAAAATCGATGCAAATAGCTTTCCCGAGTCGCCATGGATTCGACATCTCTACCCAGACCCCGAATGGTAGCGCCTTTCTTCGGAGTTTTTCCTTTTTTCTCACGGGACCAGGAGCCTGTAGGGAAAGCCAAACAAGGTACTGTAGTTCATGATCTGGGTATAGGTGCACGCAAGGCGCCCAAAGCCCTGATCTGTCAAGTTATCACCTGACTTGAACCCGAAAAGCTACAACTCCTTGATAAGTATCCGAGGCCCTATAAATCCCTAAACACGAAAACGCTTGGATTTTTTCCGAGGACCAGTTTCCTATCGAGGCCACGTTCGAAGGAGATGGGGGCGACCTTGAGCGCCACAGGTCTTGCTTATCGGGTTGGCTGCTTGTCAGAATCGGTCCGGATGAGAGTGTTTCAGTGTTCCAGGGGATGATAATTTAATAGGGATTCAGGGCTAGGGCTGGGGCCTTATAGTGGCCAGGGTGCCTACAAGATTTTTTCCTGAAAGTGATGTCAGCGACTCGTTGTCAAGTCTTCTTGTTTTCCAAGGGTCAACCTAGCCTTCCCGACGCTGCACAATGCCGGCTCAGGGTTCAGGGTTAGTGGCCTCAGGCCTGCTGATGGATCTGCAGCTGTGCAAAGCAGCAACTTTCCGTGCAAAGGTTCGCCAGCCACCTTCATCTGCCTTCTGGCCAGCTGAACTTGACCTCGCCCCATGTTCCTCAGCACTTCGACCGCAGCCTCTCGGATGGCAGCCGTGGACTGTCTGAGCACAGCACAGTCGGAACAAAACCCAGGAAAGCACCGCCTTCTTTACTATTGGGGGGGGGGGGGTATGATGCGAATTTGTGTCAGGGTATCGAAGCCTCTTTCTTGACACGGTACCAGTCGCTCCCTCAGGAGGCGTGTGACTGAGAGCACGGGACAGACGCCCTCAATTTGCGAAGCACTCTTCGGAGCCAACCCCGCTTGAAAGGCAAAGAAAATTGCGGCCATACCCATAGGCTCCATAGCAGTGCCTTTTTGGGATTACCTTATTATAATTGGATCCCAAATATATGAACCACAAAAAGGAACTACTATGGAGCCTATGGCTAGGTAGGATCTTGAAGTCGATTCCAACACAGGAGCTGGGAGCTGATAGAAATTTCTCCTGGTCCTGGCCTGCAGCACCGCAAGGGTGTAGGGTTTAGGAGTTTAGGGTTTAGGGTTTAGTTTAGGGAACACAAACTGAAAAGACAGACAGCACAAGAGGTCGAAGCAAACGACTGTTGAGTTGAAACCATATCTCTACACCCGAAGCCCCGAAACCCCAATGACAGGCTTGCGACTCGGACTGCGTCTGCACATCCCATGCACAGCTCAACACGCTGATGGGGAGGAACCTTCTTGCGTCAGGCAGGATCTCGGGGTGTAATAAAGGTCTACATTTGATTACTGACCAATATTATGCCTTGGGGTTCCTTACTCTGTTTATATTATATCTTTTAACCCTAAAACCTAATCCCTAAACCCTAACCTTATAGTATATCATTATCTTAATACCCTTAAACCATGTTCTGCTTCTTAAGGCCCCATATGCTCGGCAATTCGAAGCATAGTGGCTTGAGTCGGGGCTCTGGTTCAACAGACTGTTCAGCTGTTGCAAGTCAGGGGTTTCAGGGGGCGACACTGGTAATTAGTATGCTTTCGGGTTTAGGGTTTAGGGTTGTGGCTGGTATCGTTTTGATTAGATGGCTTCCGGAGCAAAGTCTTCAATCACCAAGGACAGCACTTCTCTGCCAACCCCAACTAAATAAGCCCTTTCAGCCAAACCTGCTGCATCTCGGTACCAACCATGCGCACTTCAAGCCCTGCCCTAACCCCAAAGACCTTCTTGCAGGAGCTTTACAAAGGATTCATTTAAAGAAAGAGCGCTGTAACTTGTCCGAAACATGCAGGAATGTAGGTCTCACCCTGAACCCTGAACCCTAGACCCTTAAACCCTGAACCACAGGCTCCAGCGATCCTGGCGTCGAATCCCGCTGCCCTCCACCGCTGCGCGGCGGTGCATCCGCCATGCAGAGTCTTGGCCTGCAGAACGGTACTTGGACCGGGAAGAACCTCCACATGAAGGGTTCCTTGTGTTGATTTCCTTATTCAAGTCCTTTAAAAGGTAGGTTGTTCGGGGTTAAGGTAAACCCTAGACGCCCGGATCCATGACGACTCACTGGGGTTTTGAACGGTTTTAGGACATTAAACCGTTTGGGAGCCTTCATTGATATTACCCCATAGTCACCTTTAAGCAACCTTTACAGCACAGTACCTCATAGTATGTCTGGTGGTTGGAAACTAAAACCCTTCTAAGAGCTCTGTTGCATTGTAACTTTGCCCCCACTGCTGGGGAGGCCCAGACCCCAAAATGTAGACACTTCCTAAGGCCCAGTTTCCGACACCGTACCCCGAGACTCCAATATCCCTTAAATAAGAAATATAACTTAAATCTTTCCTCAATTAAGGGATATTGGAGTCTCTGTATACATCTCAAAGCAGAGACCACGACGCCCTTCATGCCTTCACGGCGAAAGCCCGAAGCCTTAGTATATGCGAGACCTTGGGGAAAACAAACTTACACGGTCATGCCCGAAGGTCTACCTCCTGAAGCTTTGAAGCCTTCAACCCGAGACTCTGTCAACTTGAGAAAAGCCCCAAAGCTCTTCAGCCCTGAACCCTGAATCTTAAAACCCTAAACCCTAAACCCTGAGCCCTAAACCCTAAACCCCCTAAGCCCTAAACGCTAAACACTACACCCTAAGCCCTAAACCCCCTAAGCCCTAAACCCTAAACCCCCTAAAAGCCCTAAACCCCCTCCGGAGCCCGAGCTGCCAGGACTTCACGGCGGGTGCCCTGATCTGGGCCGGCAAGGTCGAAAAAGATCTGCCGGTATGCAGTTTAGGTTTTAGGGGGTTTAGGGTTTAGAGTTTAGGGCTTAGAGTTTAGGGTTTTGGGTTTAGAGTTTAGGGTTTTAGGGTGTAAGGTTTAGGGTTTATATTTAGAGGGCTTAGGGTTTATGGTTTAAAGTTTAGGGTTTTAAAGTTTACTCCTAAGTAAGCCCTGTGATGAGTCTTTCGTAATTGCTTGTGCTGCAACTCGGGGATTGAGTTATTGTCCAGGTTCGTGGCTTCGTGTTTCTGTTGCTGCAGTTTTGGGTCGGGCGTGTAGGCTGCGTCACAGTCTGGTGAATCTGATGTGGGTTGGCTGCTGAACTGATCCCTAAACCCTATAAATCCTGAACTGATAAGGGTTAAGAGTTCAGGGCGAGTCTAGAGATTTGCAGGAGTTCTCGTGTCAAGGCTTGAGGCTGTCTTGGAATGCAAAGGATTGAACCGAAATCCTAACCCGAACTGTGTTGAACTGTACTTGCCCTT
>CAJNJA010102541.1:7208-18635 GCA_905231915.1 Symbiodinium necroappetens
GTTTAGATTTTAGGGTTTAGGGTGTTTAGGGTGTCTAGGGTTATAGGGGGTTTAGGGGGTTTAGGGTATAGGGTATAGTATCCTTGGGTAGTAGGTCGAGCACTCGGAACACCATGCCAGCCAGCCTTCAACGGTTTTGGGTCGTCGGCTTGCTAGGTGAGGTGGCCGGTTTTAGATTTAGGGCAACCCGAAAGCCTAAACCCTAAACCAAACCCGAAACCGGTTTGGGGCTTAGGGTTTGGGGTCACTCCGGATCCTGCATGTACCGAGGAGAGAGAAATCACGCAAACCGTGCGGGACAGTTGGCAGCTGCACCTCCGTCAGCAGATGAAAACATACTTGGTGTTCTTCTGGTTGGCTCTTAGGACTTTAACTTTTTGGGTTTCTATATGAACCATAATAAAGAGGCTAAAAGTATAACTTTAGCAGGGCTTCAGAAGTCAGCCAAGCATATATCCCTAAACCCTACCCCCTAAACCCTGAACCCTAAAACCCCGAACCTTAAGCCCTAAACCCAAAAGTGGTGTTGCCTGACTACAGCTTGCTTGTGGCATCGGGAACGGGGATCGTCTAATATATGGGACCGCAATAGTTATTTAATAGTTATAGTATAATATACCCCCAAACCCTATTCTAGTTATTGAGGCCCGTATACGGCAACCCTAAATCCTAAACCCTAAATCCTAAAGAGGCACTTAAACAAAAAATTCTAAACTCTAAACCCCAAACCCTATTCTAATTATTAAGGCCGCTACCTTATCCTTCTGGAGATTGTAGCTTCAGGGTTTAGGGTTTTAGGATTTAGGGTTTAGGCTTTAGGGTTTAGGGTTTTAGGGTTTACGGTTTAGATTTTAGGGTTTAGGGCTTAGGGTTCAGGGTTCAGCAGCTCCGGATCGAGCAATTTCTAGTCGAGCTTTCATTGGGAGAAAACTATCCACCCAGGAACCCTTAACATTGGCAATAAAACGTATTACTATTGTATAGCTTAGTTCTACAATTTGAATTCAAAGGAGCACTTCTTGGCTTTTCTTGCATTAACAACCAGAGCTTAGATCTTAAACCATATGACCTAGGTATTAAGCAATTTCAAGGCTTTGAGTGTAAACCCTTTAACCAGCCCAGAGTAGCCCTTAAACTCTATGATACAGCCCCAGAGTAGCCTATAAACCCTATGATGTAGCCTCAGAAACCCTAAACCCTAAACCCCCTAAAGGGTGTCCTTGGGGTGTTCGGGCTGTCAAAGGTCCAGGGGGGTCCGGGGGTGTTTGGGGCAGTCCGGGCGACCCCTTCGTTCAAAAATGGACCGCGAAAGAGCCGGATTCGTTGCAACAGGACCATTTTGCAACGAATCAGGGGCCGGATTCGTTGTAAGGGGAAGTGGGGCCGGATTGGTTGCGAAAAGGGGGGCCGGGTTCGTTTCAAGGGAGGGCCGGCAACGAATGAATTAAGGTTTAAAGGCATATGATGAAGAGTGTTTAGGGTTTAGGTAAAAGGGCCTATAGGGTTTAGGTTTTATGGTTTTGGGTTTTGGGTTTAGGCGTTGAAAGTACAGCTCGTTTCTTCTCGTGCTGGATAGAGCATCTCACCCCTTGAGCCTGCCCTGTCTTTCTAATCCCAGTGTCACGGCCACAGCAGCTTCCATCTGCAGTCCTGCTCTCTAGCTGTTGCCACAATACTTCCAACTGATATTGAAACTGCTATTGGCATTGGTATCGTCAATGACAGCCTGGTGTTAGCTCGCACCTTGACTTGATTGTTAATGTTATCACCTGGCGTTGTTGTCCTTTTCGTCAGCCGCTTCTGCTGTTATTACGGCGGTGGCAGGTGCGTCTCCTGCTTCTGGTGCTATTGGTGCAACTGCTCTGGGTCCTGGTACTCTTGTTACTTGTACTACTGCTCCTAATGCCAGCCAGCTCTACAGCGGTGGTGGTGACGACGGCAACGAGTAGGAGACCGCGACGATGACAACAACGACGGAGACGTAACGAATGCAACAACGACGCTGCTGCCGCTATTGCGGCGACTGATGCTAGTACAAATACATACTGCTGACAAGATACCACCAACCCTAACTATGAGAGCTATGTTACGGCTCCGGATCCAGTTGCCGCTGCTGTACTGCTGCTGCGCGACCGCTACTGTGGCTGCTCCTTGTGCAGCTAGAAGTACTTGGAGGGTCGGGGGACCTAGTAAGTAGGCAATAAGTAGAGTAATAAGTACCCGAAAAGGGATGCTAATTGGGGTTATGATACTTACAAGTCCAAAAAATAACTAGTTGCTAAGTCCCCCGGCCCTCCAAGTACTGGTGCTACAACCACCAGACTGACGAGGCCCTAAGCCCTAGACCCTCACCCGGATTTGCTCTGGAAAACGGCCCTCCCCAAACAAAACGCTAACCCGTGGCCCGGCTTTGCCAAGGCTCCAGAAGTCGGGTGCTGATAGTTACTAGAGTTTAAGTCTCGGAGGTCTTAGGGTGTACGGTTTATTGCAAGACAGCTTAGGGTTTAAGTTATATGGGACTTTCCGAAAAGTAGGGTACTTTCTTTTGGGGTCCTTATAATAAGGATCCTACCATTTAGGGTACTATATTAGGTTCCCCTATTTCGGAAACCCCCAAAAAAGCAGTACATGTCCGACTGCTCAGAAGCCCAGGTCCTACAAGGCCACTCTAGCAACTGGCAAATGAAGGTTGAAGTCTAGGTTCCCCAGTAGTACCCTTTTGCCCTTTTTTGTTTTGGGTTCCCTTATTAAAACCAAATAGTAAGGAAAAAGGGTACCCTTATTATTAAGGGGCTACTGGGGAACCTAGAAGTGGAAGTGAGGCTTCATGCTTTCTCGTGGGAGGCTGCTCCTGCTTCATGGCGGGCTCTTTAGAAAGATGCATAGTCGGGGGTTGTGGAATGCTTTGTTTCATTGCATCGGCTTCATTGGAATGGAAACCCTAAACCCTTAACCCTAAAAATAAACCCTAAACCCTAAACCCTTGTTGGGCGTTCCAGCGGAAGATCCCGCGGCTGCCTTCTTTGAAGAGTTGGTTGGCATGTAGCTCATGGCTTTCCGGAAATTAGGGTACCTTATTTTGGGGTCCTTCTAATAAGGATCCTACTAGTTAGGGTGCTATATTAGGGTCCCCTATTTTCGGAAGCCCCCATGTGTTTCCTTAACTAAAGGTTCTATAAGGGTTCAAAAAGAGACCTGTAAGGGTAGTTCTCCAAAATAGGGTCCCTTTCTGGGTCCTTAATATAATACGGCACCTAATATTCGGGGTACCCAAAAAGGGACCATAGTTTTGACAACCACCCATAAAGGTAGCTCATGGCTTTCGTGGGACTGGGAGAAGCCTCTCCATACCTGGAATTCGCCAGTTTTGCGGGTGAAACCCAGCAAAAACGAAAAAAATCCTCCGTGGGATCAGACTCCTGTAATATAGGGGCCTTAAGAATTAGAATAGGGCCAAAAGGGTTTTGGGGGGGTTCCCTCTTATAATGATAGTAGAATATACGCCCAAACCCTATTCTAATTATTAAGGCCCCCATAGTATGTCAGTAGGATATAGAAATTACAGGTCTCAGTCACGGGTTGGAGCAGTTTTAGGGGGGCATGCTTCCTCACAACAGGTTGCCACTGGGTTCTATCGAGTCTAGGTCGCCCAGTAGTACGCTTTTGCCCTTTGTTATGTGGGGGCCTCCTTACTAAAGCCGAAAAAAAGGAAAAAGGGTGCCCTTACCCTAAACCCTAAACCCTAAACCCCTAAACCCTAAACCCTAAACCCCTAAACCCCTAAACCCTAAACCCCTTATTCTTAAGGGGTTTAATTACAGGGGAACCTCGAAGTTGAGGATGCTCTTTTGGTCTTAGTGGGTTCAGGACGTCTTCCCACGGAGCCAGGTTGCCGCAAGGCTGCTTAGAGCAGCCCGTGGCAATCAGGCAATCTTGCAAAAAAACCACAATACCCGGAATTTACTCACTTGTTGGGTCTTTGCTGCGGTTTTTGCTGTGCGAAGCTCCGGACACGGCTTAGATACCAAAGCTTCCCACTCCTGCATGTGGGTTCTTGTTCCCGATTGATCGCACACTTAGGCTGTGCTATTTTAAATAGCAGTACTAGGCTAGGCTGAACTAAGAGCGACGAAGCAGCAGGAGGAGGAGGAAGGCGGCGAGGAGAAAAGGAAAGAGCCGAAGTAGCAGTGGCAGTAGCACTAGCAGTGGTAGTAGTGTAGCACTAGCAGTAGCACATGGGTTTTGGGTTTTGGGGTTTAGGGTTTGTAGTAGGAGTAGTAGTTGTTGCTGTAGAAAAGATGTGGGATGCGGCTGCCGTCGCCGTCTTTGTGGTCGTCGTGGTGTGTTCATGTCGATTGTTCTGCTGGTGGCAGACCCTACTCCCGAAAACCGAGGCCCTAGACCCTAAACCCTAAAACCTTAAACCCTGCACCCTGAACGGCTTTTGTCTTCACAGGAGCTGAGCTTGAGCATCTTTCAGTAATCACGGCAGCAAAGACCGACCAAGCACCTAGCGAACCTGGGACACTGCGACCCTATGACATGGACGGACGAACTCACGACTTGGTACTATACCCTGTCTTTTGCAAGCGCCGAGAGAATTACCAACATTATGCCATAGGGTTTCGTGAATGGGCTTATATTGCAAGATGCACCACAACCCTGAAGCCTAAACCCTCAACCACAATAAGCCCTAAACCCTCAACCCTAAACCTTAAACCGGCTTGAGTAACCCGGAGGTCGACATATTCAACCCCGTCTTCCCGAAGCGACACTCCTTGCAACATTGAACCGATGTGGACGTGAGGGTCGCCTCTTAAGAAACCCCGTGTCGGACTTGGTGTTGGTTCCAAACTAGATTGCGCAGGAAGGCATTTCGAGAAGATCACTGAATGATAAGAATTCCTATCACTTGCCATTCTTTGTAACCCCTAAACCCTAAACCAGTGTTCCCAGGAGTGTGCGGATTCCAAAGGAGCCGCATACACCTCCAGAGCCTCCTGCGGGGCTTTCCTGCAGACAAAAAGGATCCGTGACCACAGAAAGTACCTCGAGCCGAATATAGGGGCCTAAATAATCACCAATACTTTTTTGGGGTCTTTTGGGGGGTTCCTTATTATAAGTATAGTAGAATGGGCCCGCAAACCCTATTCTAATTATCAAGGCCCCTCTATTGAACCCTAAACCTTAGATCCTTAGGGATTCAGAAACTCAGGTTAAGGGTTTTGTTTGCCTTTAGGATTTGGAGATGGAGATGGCGGGTCTAGGGGTTTCGGGCTGCTCGACTAAAACGGTTTAGAGTTAAGGGTTTAGGGTGTAATTAGCGTTTGCAAGCGACCAACCCACGAACTGCTGTGTGCTCACATCCGACAATCGAGAACCCACCGAGCTACGCCTGGGCGGAAAAAGCAGACCAGGGTTCGCAGCTAGTCCGTGCTTTATTTACAATGTGCGTGTGTATGCGTGTGCATATGTATGTATACATGTGTGTATATTTATATGTGTGGTATATATCTGTATAGTTATATATGTTTATGTTAGTTTGCATATTCACATGTGCATGTCCACATCTATAGTCCACATACATACATACATGCATGCATGCATACTTGCTTACTTACTTACTTACTTACTTACTTGCTTGCTTGCTTGCTTGCTTGCTTGCTTGCCTGCCTACCCACATGACTCTATACGTACCTACATACCTAGTCACTTACATGTATGCATGCATGCATACATACGTACTTACATGCGTGCATGCCTAGATATCTACAGACAGACACACATACATACGCATACACCCCCCAACCAAGGCATTGGACAATCTTGAAATTGTGTTTGGTCCGCCCCTTTCGCTCCTCCAAGTGCATCAAGCCGAATCAAGCCCCTAAAAGCATGGCATTCTCGCACTTTCAGTCAGCTTCTTGCTCAAGCTCTTCTAGTAGTAGTGCCCAAGATACCTTGTGAATTTGGGGTTCTTTGTGAACACTTAGCGAATCTAGATTTTCTTCAGCTCTCCATGGCACGGGTGCTCTCTAACACATCGCAAGAGCACGTGGAGTGGAAGAACGCTTCCGGTTTTAGGTTTTTAGGGTTTAGGGTTTAGGTTTGGTTCTACGGTTTAGAACATCATCTTCCCATCTGCAGGGGGAATAAGCTGAGAGATAGTTGCCGAGTCTCCTGCATTCCTTTGAACTCCGACTGCATTGCTCTTTCGGCTCAGTTCCTGCAGAGGACCGTAGCAGTGCTAGACTTCATCAGCAGCTGCCACATTCTTTGCTTTCGTTGCTTGGATTCGCGGGGCTTGCTTCCTGCAGCCCTAAAGCCAAAGAGACCCTGACCTGGAAAAGCCTTGTGGAATTGCATCCTTGCAAGAACACTTCGAGTGGAAGGTCTGGCTGCAAGTAGGGACATGTCACAGAAACCGGATATTGCGAGACCGGTTTACGTTTAGGGTTCAGGCCCTTGCAAAAAATCTCCACCGAGCTAAACTTTAAACTTTAAACCTCCATCGCCTGACCAGAGCACCGTTCTTTTACGCCGGAGCTTGCTTGACTGAATCCCGTACGGTTTAGGGTTTAGGGTTTAGTGCTCTAAAGCCTAAACCCTAAACCGACACCATCAAGGCTACAATGCAGATCCTGCTCACGAGCACTTTGCTCGTGCTCGCTGCTGCTCGTGTGCCGCTGCTGCAATGCTGGGCTTAGGGGTTTAGGGTTTAGGGGGGGGGGGGTGCTGAAGGAAGGGCATGCGAAGAACCCTCTGCGGGTGCAGCCTCTTCCGGATCTGGTTTCCAGCATGCTCGATGGCTCTACTCTGCCAGGGTGCGGCATCTATTTCACCACTGCTTGCCAGGTGGGCGATTGGGAGATTTTGCAATGTAGCCTTGTTAACTTTTTTGGACATACGAGGATCTTATCTACGATTTTTGACAAGGGCTTGTAAGCGCCAACCTAGCAGTTCACCCAACTTCTAGCCTAAATCGTAATATGCAGACCCTTATAGTATAAGTTCCGTTCCTTAGCTAAGGGGTATTGGGCTCGTTTGGAGCACGCCAGGCCTGATTTCCTTTCCGCTTGAACACCCCACTCCAAAAGGCGAAGAGGTTCAGAGTTTAGGGTTTAGAGTTTAGGGTTCAGGGTTTAGGGTTTAGGGTCCCTAAGTTTAGGGTTCAGGGTTTAGGGTTTAGGGTCCCTAAGTTTAGGGTTCAGGGTTTTAGGTTTCGGGTCTACAGTTTAGGCGAACCCCTAAACCCTAAACGCTTTGAGTCTGAGGTGACTCCACCGCAGAGCCAGGCAGCTCTTATCACCGAGGCGAGATCTTTCCATGATCCTAGGGCTTAGAGCACGTATAAATACACGCGTGTATGTATGTGTATACACCATGTATGTGTATATATATATATATTTTTTTTTACTTATATACATACATACATACATACATACATACATACATACATGCACCCACATACTTGTTTATGCATTCTTGGACGTGCGTTTCTTCATGTATTAATTTGCTCGCCAAACTGTTTTTAGTTCTTTAGTTTTCTTTTTTGATCGGTTTACCTCCTGGCAATTGTATTACCATAGGCCCTTTTGAGTTATGCACTGCTGCACTAAAGTCACTAAAGGTTCTACTTGCAGAACAGGCATGAACAGGTCAGATTCGGGAATTGAGTCGTGGTTCTGTTCAACTACTGACTTTTTTTGTACTTCTGTCCGGCCACCGCAAAGCGGTGAAGCAGGGATGCCCTGGCGCGCAAGTCCTGAACCCTACACCCGAGTCCAAAAACGAACATCCCAAAAGCAAGTTGCGAGCCGTGGCAAGCCCAGTGGGTGCAATTACATGAGGAAGCCTAAAACCTTACGTTTAGGGTTTAGGGTTTAGGGTTTGAGCCACAAAACCCCTAACATCCCTAGGTGTAAAATAGTAAACAGGAGAGGCAGCCTCAAGCCAAGAAGCCTCAGAGCTGAATCCGGGTTCTTGGCTAATTGTTTCTACTTGCTCCCGCTGGTCACTGCAATAGTGGTCTACTGATGAGACTCACAGTATGAAGAGCTATGGAGGAAGCAGAAGAGAAGAGGTCTAGATCAGTCCGATGGCAACAGAGGCATGCCTGTAAACTGAGGGTAGGGTTTAAGGGCTTAGGGCTTGAGGCCACCCCGGAACGGCCTGAACTCAACACCCCCAAAAGCCGAAACCCTCAAAACCCTAAACCCTTAAACCCTAAACTCAAAACCCTAAAAACCCTAAACTCACACCCCTAAAAGCCCTAAACCTTAAACCCCTAAACCCTAAACCCCAAACCCTAAACCCCTAAACCCTAAACCCCGAAACCCAAAGCCTCTGCAGCCAGGCCCGCAGCTCTACAAGTGGCCGGTCCCCACAGCTCCCCGTCAGCAGTAGGGGTTTCGGGTTTAGGGTCTTCGGGCTTTAGGGGTTCGGGTTTAGGGTTTAGGGTTTAAGGTTTAGGGTCTTCGGGTTTAAGATTTAGGGTTTAGGGTTTTAGTGTTTTAGGGCTTAGGGTTTAGGGTTTAGTGTTTGGGAGTACCCCGTTTATGTCTTCGGCTGATGCAATGAGCTTTCGGATAAAAACCATGTATGCACATACATCTATTCATGCTTGCATACATGTATGTAAAAATGTATCTGTGCAAGGGTGCAAAACTGTGCATACATTTGTACAGGTAGGTACATACAAACAATGAAGTGAACAAACCAAGCAATAACTAAGCACCTAAATGTATATGTGTATAATCTGTATGGTTAGCTGGCTCTTTGGTTTCCTGTGTCCGCAGTGGGAGCAGTCGCCGTCATGGAGCCTCAAGCAGGTAAAGGTTCTTTGCAAAGCAGGTTTAGGGTTTAGGGTTTAGAGTTCGATTCGCAACATTCTCTTTCTCACAGCATTTGGCATTGATTGGGACATCGGAGAGACTACAAGGCGGGTGTGTGTGGTTTCCGCTGATGGCTGCTCTTCTGCCCCTGAACCCTAAACCCTAAGCCCTAAGCCTTAAACCCTGAACCCTACATCGTGGGGAAGGGTCGAGACCAGAAGTTTCCAGCCCGGGGCTAGGGTCTTTGTGTTTGAAGGTTGAGGGTAGTATGCGGGCCTGAATATTTACCTATGCTATCTTGGGGGGCTCCTTATGATAATTCGAGTAAGATATACCCCAAAACCCCATTCTAAGTTTCAGGGCCCCTAGATTCTTCGGGTTTCAGGATTCGGAGCTCAAAGCTCTAGAGTTTCTACCGCTTTACGGTTTCGGCTTCGGCTTAGGCCCCAGGCAGGATGAATCTGTGAGTGCTTGCTCGCGTCTTCAAGCCGGGGTGGTCCCCAACGTGCGATGCCAAGCCTGCAGTCGGTTTAGGGTTTAGGGATTTAGGGGTTTAGGGGTTGAGGGTTTAGGATTTAGGGGTTTCGGGTTCAGGGGTTTAGGGTTGAGGTTTTGCTTGGGGGAACAACACTTGAGGTTCTGGTTGCAGTCCAAGGGCGCGGTGACTTGCCTTCAATGGAGCTGGCATGCGGTTCAACGGCCCTGAGCGTGTTAGGGCGGTGTAGTTCTGATGTTTTTCTTGGGTCTTCAGCATTGCAGTACTTGTCTGAATGAACTCCAGTGCTGGGGGTGCTGCGCGGGTTTGTCGCTGGGTTTATTTTTCAGAGGTCGCATCTAAGCGTGCCACGACACATTCTTCATCGACATGTCGCAGCACACTGACCTGTTGCGGCAGATTGAGCCCCATTCTTCTGTGTATGCTTAGAGCTTCACCAGGTCGTGAACCTTTTAGTAGTAGGTTCGTTTACCACGAAAAGAACAGGTCTAGTGCCGACAAGCCCGCGAATGTCCCCGCCCAAACTCGCAAATTCTGCCTGGGATGATCGTTTCTCCGTGCTTAAACGAGGCCAGTATGTTCTCTGCTGCGAGAACAGGGTCTATTCATAAAGGTGTTCAAGCCCTACATACGTTGGTGACCGCGGGTGAGATTGAGACGACTTGCTGCAGTGCACTAGGCTCCCCCCCTAATTAAGGAACATACTACCAGTAGTAGGTTGAATCATAAATGAAGCCCCTATTATTTTAAGGTACGTTCCTTAATTGAAGAGTATTGGGCTCTGTGGGTTTCAGGCTGAATGCGAGCAGAAGGTCCCCTCCGACAACGACCTTCAAGTACTGCCTAGATCACAAGCACCCTTAAGGGGGGTAAGGGGAGGCGGGGTGCGGCGCCTTGACACTTGTCATAAGGACCTAACAATTCCTATGTAAGGAGCCTGGAGTGTACCTGACATACTCTCTCGACTAGCACACCTTAAATTTAACTGAAAAGCTTTTGCCGTCATGTAGCCACTCCTAAAACTGGAAGCTTAAGCTGTTCCGGCCCCTGGGCCCCGTAAGGCCCGGACCCTTGGACCCTATCAAGCCTCAAGCCCAGAAAGTCCTTCGGTTGATGATATAAATCCTGCATTACCTTAAGGACCCTAAACTATGGGAATTATGGTACATTCCTTATTGTGGGTACTGCAGGATCTATATCATCCACCATAGGCCCCCTAAGCTCCGAACCCTACACTCTAAAGCCCCGAACCCTTGACCCAAAACCTCCCCAAGCTTCAAGCCTGTAGGATCCCAGATGCGAAGCCTTAAGCCCTAAACCTAAAGTTTACGGTTGAGGGTTTAGGGTTTAGGGGTTTAGGGGTTTAGAGTTTAGGGTTAGGGTTTAGGGTTTAGGGTTTAAACCCTAATCCATAAAACCTGAACCTCTTTTGCCACACAAAACGGGCCAAGGCGCCTCCGAAGTGCCACGAGAAGAAGGCAGCAGCCCTTTGAAGGCTTGGAGCTGTGGGTTTCAACGGTTTAGGGTTTGGGGGTTTAGGGTTTAGGGTTTAGGGGTTTAGGGGTTTAGGGTTCAGGGCTCAGGCTTTCGGTGCTTGATTCGATGTTTGAATCAGGCGATGTGAGGTTCTAGCGCTTTAGGGTCAGAAGCTTCCTTGTTTAGCGTTTGAGGGCTTTGCGGCTGCATCAAAATCCCCATGGACCACGTCCTGAAGCAGAATGAAGGAGAGAATCTGCCTGAAGCTCCCTCTGCTTCGACCAAGTTCCGAACCATNNAACCATCTTGGAGAAGTCACCGCCGGTGGGCGCAAGAAGGACAAGAGGGACGAGTCGGCAGGGACAGCAGCAGTGCAGAAGGCTCCAAAGGATCCCAAGACGCCGACCAAGGCCGATCCGAAAACACAGAGTTCGAGCCGCAGCTCGAAGTCGTCGAAGACCGATGCCGTGAGCCAGCCGCCTTCGTCTGTGAAGTCGAAGCGCTGAGTCCTTGAGCAGCCGGCTCATCGCCTTCCGGAGACCACGGCATTCGTCTTGAGCCTGCTAGTCGCAGCCACTGGCTACTAGTATTCAATAGTAATAACAGTAGCAGTAGCAGTAG